>JAJOOR010042121.1:0-15600 GCA_036250505.1 Solanum acaule
TAAAGTATTAGATGGTTTTGAGACATCATGTATAAAGTCTAGAAAGTCTTCCGCTTGCTATTGTTTTTTTTTTTAATGAAATGTTTTCTTGGTAAAGAGAGTTTTTAATTCCTTATGGTTTTAGTGTCTATGCGATGAATGAATGCTAAGAGGCTTGTATTAGACCTCTTAGAGGTCGAGTACGCCGGTTACGACTAGGGGGTGATCCCGGGTCGTGACAGGGATCCTCTAGCAACTTACGTTCCACAACAATCGGTGCGGCCGAGACCAGCTGAGTCACCACCCAAACCAGCTATGATGTCAGACCTTCGTGCAACTATTACTCAGCTTTTGACAATGCTTAGGGGTATGCAGCAGGCCCAGTTGCTCCACCACCACCACCACTAGAACATGCGCCAGTACTAGCACCTGCACCAACACTAGGTCAAGAGGATCAGATTGCAGAACTGGCACCTCAAGCCCACGTACCACATAAGGGTGCCTAGCCCATGATTGCGACTTGAGCTATGTCATTGGAGGAGCAGAAGATGCTCGAAGTGTTATTGAGGCTTTCACCTTTAAGGTTTTCTAGGGCTGTGGCTAAAGATGCCAAACAGTTTCTTAATGCTTGCCGTGAGCGGCTTCATACCATGGTCTTTTGGAGTTGAGATTAGTCGACTTCATTGCATATCATCTTGGTGGGCCAGCTAAAAAGTAGTGGTATACAATTATTGACACTAGACTAGTTGGATCTCCTCCGATCACCTAGACGTTGTTTTATAAGGCTTTCTTGGCCACATTCATTTCTTGTAGTGTTAGAGATCACCTTATGGATTAGTTCTCCAGGTTGGAGTAAGATTCTATGACATTGTTTATGTAAAAGGTGAGATTTCACGACCTCTCCTACTATGCTACCATGATTTTACCTACTAAGGAGAAGAGGGTTCAATGCTTTGTTTTTAGGTTGAGACTGCAGCTGTAGACTGAGGCTCAGTCTATGGTCTTAGTAGGTTGCTCCTTTCAAGATGTTGTTGATCATGCCCACACTATTGAGAAGCTCAGTCGTGATGCCCAAGAGGGCATCGACGAGAGAGCCAGACATGATGATAGATAAAATGGGTCCCATTATAAGCCTTGAGATGTACATGATAGTGCTCGATAGCGGTTTTAACAGGGTCAGCACAATCGACCTATTCAGGCTTTATTGCAAAGTTTAGAGGGTGATTGGTATAGCAGAAGTGAGGTTGGCTCTAGTCAAAGACATGGTCCGAAGCTAGTACTTCGGCTATGGAGGCCGTTATTCTAGGAGAAGATAATCTTCGGGTTGGTTTGAATGTGGTGTGTTAGGTTACTAGGCTAGAGATTGAACTTTGCATAGATAGATTGCTCCAAATCCACAGGTAGCTCTACCAGCAACACCTCTAGCTAGAGGTCAAGGTTAGGGTCAGGACCGTTACACTAGACAATAGGGTATTAGTGCTGGTCCTTGAGGAGACATGTCAGGTGGTGGGACAATTTCCATAGCAAAGGGGGACAATGACATTTCTATAAAGCTCCAGCGACAATGGATGAGGCATCGAATGATGTGATCACACGTACGATTCTCTTATGCCATCAGTCTACTTTGACTTTTTCTAACTAGGCTTTGCCTATTTTGATGTGTCTGTGTATTATGCTTCTCATTTGGGTATGAGTTCTAAGCCTATGATAGAACAGTTGTGTGTGTCAACCCTCGTGGGTCAGTCTTTAGTAGTAGATCAGGTGTTTGGATGCTACTTAGTTACTATCTAGGGGTGTGACACCCAGAATGACCTTATATTGTTAGATATTCTTGATTTTGATGTGATTCTGGCATGGACTGATTATCCCCCTATCGTGCACTTTTAGACTATTTTTCAAAGGCCATTACCTTAGCCATGTCTGGTGTTCTCCCTGAGGTATGGCAAGTCTCTATTGGTAGCATGTTGGTTGGGATTATATATTTTCTTCAGGATCGGAGTCTAGTGGCTAGCGGGTGCTTGTCTTTCTGGATTATCTGTGAGATTTGAGTTTGGAGGTCCCTTATGTAGAGTTAGTCGTAGTTGCTTGCGAGTTTGTAGATGTGTTTCCTACCGACCTACCTTGCCTACCTATATAGCATGACATTGATTTCCCTATTTATCTTGAGCCAGGTATTCGACCTATTTCTATCATAGGGAAAAGCCAATGGGGAAAGAATTGGGGTCAGAAAACTTTTTGGTAGTAACTTGGGATTTCCTAGCTTAGTCCAAATTTGGATGAAATCGGAGTCATGTGAGTCTAAGGAAATATAATAATGTTTGGGTGATTTAATGAGGAATTCGATTGTATGAGTAGATAGCTAAGACGTTAAGGAACCCTACGACCTTACAGAATTGAAATCAAGTGAGTAAAACTCCCGTAATTGATCTTAGCGTGAACGGGTATTTTTTGAGTGTCATGGGACAAGGGTGTGTTATTAAAATGGGGGTTTGGAATTCTTAAATTGCTCATTGGTTCTGTGCATGCCGCTGTGGCGGGATTATTCCCACTAGAGCGGGGACGTTGTGGCAGTTTGGGGTAGCCATAGCTGGACAGACGCGACTTAAGTCGGAAATAAAACCCCAAAAACATTTTATTCTACACTTTTCAACTTTGAGAGCTAGGAGACAACCCCAGGCGAGTTCTTGACCATTTTTCACCATTCTTGAGGCTAAAGGTAAAGTTTTGACTCCCCGAATCCATTTTTCAATCCGTAGAATGTAAATTCATGGGTAATTATCGATGGGGGAATGTTTGATCTAGAAATTATGGTGGAAAAATCCCTAATCTAGGTATGGGGATCAAGGGTTTGGTCTAGGGTTATTGGGTTTGTTATAATCCGGATAATTAGACCTTCAATTGTTGATCCTTGCGTATAAATTGTTGTTTGTAGACCTAGAACAAGTGAAGAGAATCTGGAAAGGGAAGATTCAAGTGCCTTCGGGGATTCAAGATTGGATTCGAGGTAGGTGATGCTTGTGATTTCATGATTGTGTTATATATGTTTGTTCTTGCTTCATTATAATACGTGTATGTATCCGAATGTTGCATTATTGATCACACTAGATTTAAACGAGATAGCTGAATGATCAATGCCATGAATCATGACTTGATTGTATGATTTTAAGAATATACTTGCATTGTTATTGTGGCTTGTTGAATGGATCAGATGTTGGGTTTCGACACACTAACTTAACGGTTGCCACGTTCCACCATAAATATGTGATCAGTTGCCACGTTTCGGTATAAACCTTGGATTATGTACCACGTTCCAGTATGCTAACAGTTTGGGTTTGGGTTCCATGAGAGGACCATTTACTTGACATAACTGTATAATTGAGAATTGTGAAATGCTCTATTGTTCATGAATGTTGTTGATATTTTATATATTCGGTGTATGCATGTTATTATTATGTTGTAATGGCTTATGAATGTTGCACTTAGTGGGATAGCCGCTTGATCGTACCAGTTTACGGTGGTTGTGTACTATACATCACTTGCTTGTTCTTTATTGAATACAGGGCATTTTCAGGCGGCTATTGATAGACCTCAGCTAAGTGTCTATTGAGCGTGACCGGATTCAAGGGTGAGCCAGTTCTTTCAGGCTGCCATGGATATTTCTTGTGTAAGTCCACACTTTTCAGACTTAGACTATTTGTTTAAGGTGTTTGTTTGGTTTCGGGGTTGTACCCATTGTTCTTAGACTTGTCGTTAGTAGAGTTTTTGTACAATGACTTTTAGGCTCTAGGGATTGTTCTTCCGCATTAGTTTGGTTAGTTGTTTGTTAAAACCTTAGAGTTTATGGGGACTCCAGTTTTAATGTCATTTAAACCTACTCCCATATCTTTAAATACCTTAGTTTTCATAAAATTTGTTAGTTTGGGTTGTAGTAATGGTTATCCCACCGGAGGGTTTGTGGGTACCAATCACGACGGTCTGGGTCATGACAAAGTTGGTATGAGATCCCTAGGTTCGTTGATCTCATTGTACCAAAATAAGTCTAGTAGAGTCTTGTAGAACAGTACGAAGACGTCCGTACTATTCTTCGAGAGGCTATAGGACTTTAGGAAAAACTCACTTATTTCTATTCTTTCGTGCTATGACATTAATCCAATTGGTTTCTGGTGATACAAATTAGTATCTTTCCTCCTTCACTCTATGGTCTAAACTAGAGCAACAAAGTGGTAACACCATCACTAGCGAGAGAGGATGTGTATAGACTACTGACAGTTGAGTAAGGTCACCCTTCAGAACAAGTATCAGATAGATGCTCTTTTAACTAGTTGCAGGGTGCATCAGTTTCCACTAAGATGGATATAAGGTCTGGCTATCATCAGTTAAAGATTTGGCCTGAGGATATACCAAAAATGACATTTAGGACCCGCAATGGGTACTATGAGTTTCTAGTTATGTCGTTTGGGTTGACAAATGCGCCTGCAACTTTCGTGAGTTTGATGAAAGATGTGTTCAAACCATTTTGTGATTCGTTTGTAATAGTAATTATTGATGACATTTTGGTTTATTCGAAAAGTAAGGAAGAGCATGCCGACCATCTTCGTATTAGTCTGGGTGTTCTTGGGAAACAAAAGGGGTAATGGTAGATCCCCAAAAGATTGAAGTAGTCAAGAATTGGGTCCGACCTAGTTCTGTGACTAAAATTCAGAGTTTTGTGGGGCTTGATAGCTAATATCGTCGCTTGTGAAGGGATTAAGGTAAGATTTGCAGATTCAAGTTATAGGAGACAACATTCAAGAAGTTTTGGTAAGGGACGGCTAGATAATGAACACCATTACTTTGGGAAACACATTTAGTATTATTGTCATAACATATATGGGTTGTTTAGCAAATGATGAAATTAAGTTATGTCAATTGAGGTTAGAAGATATACTATGATTTCATGGATTGATTGTATATCAAGAAGGGTCAAGATACGACTGCTCCAATAGCAACAATGCTTAATTGGTTAAGTTATTTAAGTGTGTTACAATTGTGGTGAACTTGGGCATATAAGGAGGAAATCGACAAGGTTGTGGAGGCCGGAAAATGGTAATGCAGGTAGAGGAGCAGTGCAGCCAGACAAGGAGGTTGCCCATCAAGAAGACAGGGTTCAGTTTTATGCTTTTCTGGGAAAGACCTAGTTTGAGGGTGTGATGCAGTGGTCACAAGTGTTATTCTTGTCTGTGCCCGGATGGCTATTGTTTTGTTTGATCCGGGTTCTACTTATTTGTATGTGTTAGTACAATTGCCTTTGGATTTGATGTTGTTTGTGGTATACTTGATGCCCCCATCCATATTTCTACCCCAGTTGAAAAGTCAGTCATAGTCACCCATGTGTATCGTGTTGTCCTGTTGTGGTTATGGATTTTCAGATTTGGGTTGATTTGGTTATGTTGGACATCACTTACTTGATATAATCTTAGGCATGACTTGGTTGTCCCTCTATTATACCGGGCTTAATTGTATTACTAAGTCGGTAACTCTAGAGATCCCCGGTAGGGAAAGATTAGAGTGGGAAGGGGTGTACAAGCCTAAGCTAGCTAAGATCATATCCTCCATTCGGGCTAGGAAACTGGTAGGGCAGGGTTGTTTGGCTTATTTGTATTATGTTCAGGATGTTGAGGTTGAGTCTCCCCCTATTGAGTATGTTCGTCTCGTGTTTGAGTTTAAGGAACTGTTTCCTACGGATTTGCATGGTATGCCTCCGGATAGAGATATAGATATCTGTATTGACTTGGAAACTAGAACTCTCCCCATTTCCATCCCTCCGTATCATATGGCTCCAGAAAAATTAAGAGAGCTTAAGGTTCAAATCCAAGAGCTTCTTGATAAGGTTTCACCCGTCCTAGTGCTTCTCCGTGGGGTGCTCCTGTCTTGTTTTTTAAGAAGAGGGAGGGTAGTATGAGGACTGGTGATTTTATCTTAAGCCATAAGGGAGTAGATTAATACCGGAATGACAAGCTTATGGATAAAGAAAGTCCCATTGAGTATACTTGGGTGGAGGCAATTGAAGATGTTAGTAACAAAGTGCTTATAAAAATGGGGATTGTCCTTTGAAATTGATGAGTATACCTGAGTTTGAGGCGTCGTGTTGATGAAAAGGTTGACTTCGTGGTGATAGTCAGGGCTGACTAAGCATAATGGTAATAAGAGTTTGTGATGGGAGGCAACTATATAATAAGATTGCGGTTAAGCGAATTTGGTGTAGTATTTATGACTTGCGAGTATCTAAGATTGTGGTTTCCTAATATTTGGTGAGTAACGTGGTTGCATGGAAGGTTTTAAGAGATGGTGGGACACCACTCGAATAGAATTTAAAGATCTAGAGTCATAGTGAAGATAAAATGGTGGGATGTAGTACAAGTCTTTAGAGAGAGGCAAGAGCAAGAATATTTTATTTGATTACAAAGGCTGATCTTTAGAGGGGTAGATAATTGGGTTCAGAGACGCGTGATTTCATTCATTTTGTTATGGCTATGATAATAGTGTCACAAGTCCTTCAGATTGGTTAAAAACTATTGGAAAAGACTTGAGGAAGGAGTGGACAGACATTAGCTCGAGTGTGATGATAAGTGCTTTGTCTCTGTTTTGAGTTTAGTAATGAGTACGATTGAATTTTTAGTGAAAGGTATTGTAAGATCGATGGAGAGGCGATCAATGATAAGCGAAGATCCATGAATTCATAAAAATCTTCAAGGTATGCATTGGCAAGGTGAGAAATGATCAATTGTATCCGGTATTGAGCATTTGAAAGGACTTACACCTGGGTGGAGTTGTAAGTTTATTACTGTTGATTGTTAAGTACCTAAGAAAGGTTTTCATTTAAAAGTGTTGCTTTATAGTAAGGTAAATGGTCGGAGTGTTCATGAAGGTTGTTAGTATTGAGACTGTGGACTTTCGTGGAATGATGTGAAGAGTATGTAGAGTCAACTCAATAGAAATGACTGGTATCGACTCTTCAAAAGAAAACCTTTGGTGTTATTCTGTAAAATTCTTATTTGATCATCTATTTCATTTTGTACATGGTTGTGAGTATGAGTCGCTAGCTATGCTCACGTGTGTTTTCACTTTTGTGGGTGGATCCCTAGTGGTGGATCAGGTGTACCGATCCTACGATGTTCTCTTGGTTGAGTGAGATGATTGGGATGAGTTGGTTATTTTAAATGACATATTTGGCGTTGTATTGATGTTGTTAAAATATTTCAGTGGTTCTACTTGTACCACATTGCTTATGAGAGTTCATAGAAGAGCTACCATGTGTAATTATGGTTGTCCGACAATCTTAATATTCGTCTAGGCGTCAAGGTCATGTATTGATTGTGTGTGGTTGAATGTGGGGATCATTGGGTCCGATTCTACTGTTCTAAAGAGGTAATCTACAATTTATAAATATAGCATTTTGATAGTGTTCTTGGAGGGTTTGTATTCTTGGACATCTCCCTCGATGAGTATCTGATTTCTAAAGACCAAATTTTTTATAACTTGAACTCATGGGAAATTAGGTTGTGAGATGGAGATGTTGATAAGAACTATGATTGTTTGCGTATTATAATTGTGTGTTAGTTGGTTCAGGTTCACCTCTAATTGTGGCGAGTTCTGATTTAGGATTTTATCATGGTCATGTGAAAAAGGATTTTTACTGATGTTTGTGTTAATATCCTTGATAACATGTTGCAGACATGTGTATGATCAACTTTGGTGGTTATTGGGAATAACTTTGTGGTTAGCTAAGTATACATACAACAATAATTATCACTCGAGTATTGTGATGACTTCATTTAGGCATTGTATGGGAGGATGTATAAGTATTCAATTGGTTGGCTGGGGACGAGGATTATATCATAAAGTGAGACTCAATGTTGTTAAACAAGACCTTCGGTATGAGGAAGCTACTTGGGAAAACCAAGAAGGGCATACGAGACAAGTATCCCCAGTAATTTGACGATTCAGATACTACTCTACCCTTACTTCAGCCAGTCTTTCCTAGTTGATCACTCAGGGACGAGTGATGGGTAAATTGGTACATATTGTAATGACCTGATTCCGTCGTTAGGGAAAACCAATGGAGAAAGAAATGGGGTCAGAAAACCTTTTAGTAGTAACTTGGGATTTCCTAGCCTAGTCCAGATTTGGACGAAATCGGAGTCATATGAGTTTAGGGAAATCTGGTAATGTTTAAGTACTTTAATGAGGAATTTGATTGTATCAGTAGATAGCAAAGAAGTTAAGGAATCCGTAAGACATTATAGAATTGAATTCAGGTGAGTAGAACTCCCAAAACTGATCTTAGTGTGAACATGTATTTTTTGAGTGTCATGGGATGAGGGTGTGTTGTGAAAATGGGGGTTTGGAATTCATAAATTGCTTACTGGTTTCGTGCAAGCTGTTGTGGCGGGATTATTCTCGCCAGGGCAGGGCCGCCATAGTGGGATAGACGCGACTTAAGTCGGAAATAAAACCCAAAAATGTTTTATTCAGCACTTTTCAACTTTGAGATCTAAGAGATGACCCTAGGCGTGTTCTCGCCCATTTTTCACCATTCTTGAGGCTAAAGGTGAGGTTTTCACTCCCCGAATCCATTTTTCGATCTGTAAAATGTAAATTCATGGGTAATTAACGATGGGGGAAGGTTTAACCTGGAAATTATGGTGGAAAAAGCCCTAATTTGGGTATGGGGATCAAGGGTATGGTCTAGGGTTATTGGGTTTGTTGCAATCCGGATAATTAGACCTTTGATTGTTGATCCTTACGTATAAATTTTGTTTGTAGACCTAGAACATGAAGAGATAATTCGAAAAGGGAAGATTCAAGTGCCTTAGGGGATTCAAGCTTGGATTCGAGGTAGGTGATGGTTGTGATTTCATGATTGTGTGATATATGTTTGTTCTTGCTTCATTATAATACGTGTATGTATGCGAATATTGCATTATTGATCACACTAGTTATAAACGAGATAGATGAATGACGAATGACATGAATCATGACTTGATTGTATGAATTTGAGAATATACTTGCATTGTTACTGTGGCTTGTTGAATGGATCGGATGTTGCGTTCTGACACACTTACTTGGATCAGTTGCTATGTTCCAGCATAATTATGGGATCAGTTGCCACGTTGCAGCATAAACCTTGGATCGGGTACCATGTTCCGGTATGCTAACAGTTTGAGTTTTGGTTCCATGAGAGGACCATTTACTTGACATAACTGTATAATTGAGAATTGTTAAATGCGCTATTGTTCTTGAATGTTGTTGCTATTGTATATATTCGGTGTATGCATGTTATTATTATGTTGTAATGGCTTATGTATGTTGCACTTAATGGATAGCCGCGTGATCCTACCAGTACACGGTGGTTGTGTAGTGATACTGCACTCGCTTGTTCTTTGTTGAGTACAGGGAATCTTCAAGCGGCCATTGATAGACCTTAGTTAGGTGACTATTGAGTGTGACCGGATTCAAGGGTGAGCCAGTTCTTTAAGGCTGCCAGGGATCTTTGTTGTTTAAGTCCACCCTTTTCGGACTCAGACTATTTGTTTAAGGTGTTTGTTTAGTTTCGGGGTTGTACCCCTTGTTCTTAGACTTGTCATTAGTAGAGTTTTGGTACAATGACTTTCAGGCTATAGGGGTTGTTCTTCCGCTTTAGTTTGGTTAGTTGTTTGTTAAAACCTTGGAGTTATGGGGACTCTATTTTTATTGTCATTTAAGCCTGCTTCCGTATCTTTAAATGCCTTAGTTTTCATAAAATTTGTTAGTTTGGATTGAAGTAATGGCTCTCCCACCAGAGGGTTAGTGTGGGTGCCAATCACGATGGTCTGGGTCTTGACATATAGGTAACTGAATAAGGTGACAGTGAAAAATTGTTACCCCATGCCTAGGATTGATGTCACGACCCGATTTCCCAAGTCATGATGACACCTACAAAAACCCACCAGTAGGTAAGCCAACCTGTACCAAGAACAATAAGTAGTGAGTTCAAGAGTAGAAAAAAAGAGAAAATAATGTTAACAATAAGAAAAGGCAAAAACGGAAAGCAAAAAACTATATACAAGGGAACCTCCCACAACCTGGAAGTCATGAGTACAGAGATGTCTAACAAGATAAATACAAGTCCCAAAAGTGGACCACAACAAGCCGTCTCAAAGGCAAAAGACAGGCTAACATAAATACAAAAGGAGATAGGCCGATCTAGAATGCCAAGTGCTCACCCTCGTCTTCAATATCAACAAGTTGCAAAAGATGTCATGAATGATCACCGTTGGTAGCTGGTACTAGGACCTGCATCACGAAAACAAGGTACTCAGTAGGAATCATAGGCCAACCGAGCAAGAACGGTAAAGACATTTTGATCGGATAGAATCTAGATACAAACAGAGGCCAAAGTGGATATGAAAAGAACGCACACGAGCATAGCCGAAGTAAATCTAAGTACAACTTAAGTAAACCTAACTAGACCCCCATAAGCCTAAAAGGTACACTCGTGCGCAACTTTAAATAAAACCCGAATGGACCCCATAAGCCTGATAGGTACACATAATAGCTAAGTCTACAAGACATATGTGTAATCCAAATCCGAATCCAAGACCGAGTCAGCTCCAACCCCAACAAGCAATACTAACAATCAACTAAACCAATCAACTCCCACCCCAGCTAGAAAGAGTGACTATCAACCACAGCCAGCCAACCATAGAATCCACTCCTAGGGGTGTATACAACCCAATTAGCAAAAGTACCTCGAGGGTGTCTCAACTTCATAGATGTTCTCAGATATCCTTACCGCCCGGCCCACATGCCCACTCCAAAGGGCGTCAATCGCCTACTAGCAAGAGTGTTCGGGGGCGTATCGACTCCGAAGATGATCTCAAGTAGGCTCCATGCCATTATGAATCAACCTCCACACTTAATGATATCAGAAAAGGCTCCAAGCCCAAAGCACTCTAATACCGAGAAAGAAGACAATCTCTAGTAACACCACGTGCCCCCAGAATGCTTCTGATTGAAGAGTCAAGACAAAATCACACTTTGAGAACTTGGCATAAAGTCACTGCTCTATTAATATTTAGAGCACAATCCTCAAATGTTACTTATGATCACTCCCGCTCCGCGAGTATACCAGAATATCATCTATGAACACGATGACGAACAAATCGAGATACGGTCTCAACACAAGTATAATCAAGTCCATGAATGCGGCAGGGGTATAAGTCAACCCAAAAGACATTACTACGAACTCATAATGGCCATATTAAGTCCTAAATTGGTCTTAGGGATGTCCGTTCCCCTAATCCTCAACTGATGGTACCAAATCTCAAATAAATCGTCGAAAACAATGTGGCACCCTGAAGCTGATCGAATAGATTATCAATCCTAGGAATGGGGTAACAATTCTTCACTATCACCTTATTCAAATGCCTATAATCTATACATCTACGCATCAAACTATCTTTCTTCTACACAAACAAAAAATAAGAGCCCCAAGGTGACACACTAGGCCTGATGAAGCCCTTACCAAAGAGGTCCTAAATTTTAATGTTGAGCTCCCTGAGCTCTACATGGGCAATTTGATATGGAACAATAGAAATAGGCTGAGTACTCGGCTCAAGCGCAATGGAAAAGTCATATCACGCTCTTAGGGGGGTAGGCTAGGTAGGTCAGTAGGAAACACATTTATAAATCACAAACGGTTGGATGGACTCTAGTGAAGGAACCTCCCTACTCACATCATGCACATAGGCCAAATAAGACAAAAACCTAGTAGGCACTAGCCTCCGAGCTTCAACAACAGAGATAAATCAAACTAGTGTGCTACAAATGGAGCCTTGCCACACCACCAATGGAATACCAAGCATGGTTAAGGTAACAATCTTAGAGAAACAATCTAAAATCGTGTGATAGGGGGATGTATAGTCAATTCTCAAAATAACATCGAAATCAAGCATATCTAACAATATGAGGTCATCCCAGGTGTCACACCCATATATAGTAACTAAGGCTTAATTTCTTTGCACTTAATAGAAGTTTGAACATGAATGGTTCAAAAATTAGTCCACCAAGTGCGTTCATTTTGTTTTACTGAAAAAACTCTTAATGGGTCTGAATGAATCAGATTCTGGATAGAGTCTTATTCTCATTAAGACCATTTTAAAGGAACTTTTATTTTTCAGAAAACAATTGTGCTCCATATTGAAGTCACTCTCATTCTCCAACTTTATTAATTATCCAAATTATTTTCCATAAACTTTTAATTTTTGTTCTTGCTATTTTTTTATTAAGAATCGATAAAATTTATTGTAAAATTTTTATTTGATTAAAGTGCAAAACAACTTTATAAATATTTGTTGTTGAAATAAAAAAAAGATGACTACATTTTTTTCTAACATTTATATTTTATTATTATTATGTAGTCCACGTAACTCCATTAAATTTTTATTAAACTTGAAATATGTATTTATAATTTAAATTTGTTAAGGTTTATCAAATAATGATATATTTTCCTGATGTTCTGTTTATGTAATTTTAACTACTATTTTTTGAATCCTAATATATATATAACAAACAGTCTTAAGATCTTAATCATTCAGATGTGCATTCAGATTTAGATTTCTTAATTTTAATGAAAACAAATGAGGCCAAAGCATGATCTTAATTATTCAGAAGCACCTTTGACCAGGTTAAATTTCCTTGATGTGCCTTTTGAGTGGTCTGAGGAGTGTGAGTTGAGCTTTCGGAAGCTCAAGGAGTTTCTGACTATTGCCCCTATATTGACTCTTCCAATTGAGGGCGAGGTCATCATGGTCTATTGTGACGCATCCGGCATTATTTTGTGTTGTGTATTAATGCAACAAGTCCGGGCTATTGCTTTTGCGTCGAGGTAGCTTAGGCTACATGAGGGAAACAACCCCACCCATTACTTGGAGTTGGCGGTGGTAGATTTTGCAATTCAGATCTAGAGGCACTACATGTATAGAGTTAGTTGTGAGATCTACACTGATCAGAGGAGTTTTTAGTACATCATGAGCCAGTGCCACCTTAATTCAAGGCAACGTAACTAGGATTTGGTACAACTAATGGAAGAAGAGCAGGGCTGAAGGGGCAGCAATTGTAAGATGGGATGTGTTTGAAAGTACATTCATGGGTCGTTTCTTTACCCGTGAGCTGAGAGAGGCAAATGTAAGAGAATTTATCACTCTTAAATAGGAGGCCATGAGTGTGCATGAGTACAACCTCAAGTTCACTCAATTGTCATGTTATGCTCCAAAGATGGTGGCTGTTATGAGAAGCATGATGAGTCTATTTGTGTATGGGCTATCCCACTTGTCGAGCAATGAGGGTAAGGCAGCTTTGTTAATAGGGGACATGGTCATAGCAAGACTTATGATTGATGTGCAGTAGGCTGAGAAAGAGAAGTTGAATGATAGGGAAGAGTTTCGTAATAAGAGGGCCAATACTAAAGGTCATGAGTCGGGACAACAGAAGACCGAAAATGTGAACCGGTCATCTTTTCAGCAAAAGCTAACTGGTCCTGCCCCATCGTCATCTAGTGCACCTGCACCAAAGAATAAAGGTGATTTCAGGAGCCAGAAATCCCAGAATTCTAGAGCAAGACCTACTCAATCTCAGGGTAGTGTGGCACAAAGGACTAATTAGATAGTGTTAAATGTTGTAAAAACCACCCAGGACCGTGTCGTGATGGCTCCAATGGTTGCTTCAAGTGCGGGCAGATTAGTCACTTCATGAGAGAGTGCCCTAAGAACAAGAAGTTTAATGGTAATGGCGGCAATAGACCCTTATCTTCTTAAGCGTCTCCAGTAGATAGACTTGCTCCGAGAGGAGCTACTTCAGGGACAGACAGAGGTGCAAACCATCTATATGCTATCACCAGTCGCCATGAGCAGGAGAATTCACCTATTACTAGAGGTGGAGTTCTTTAGTTGAAATCCCCTTTTTCCCATAACTACCTGCCTTGTAGGACTTGTCTCAGATAGACGCTAGTTAGTGGATCCACATAAGCTCATGATTATGGTCCTTACCTTGGGAACTATTACACTCTCTATTCAATATAAGAGCAGTGTACTGTTTTTGCCAGTTAACAGTATCTCCCACAACATTTTATGATTTCAAGAAAAGAACATGATTTACGTATTATATGATAATCAGAATATTGCATTGAGCTTGTACTATGTTTTATGAACTCACATATCACATTATGTCATATTTTACTTGGTCATGCATTATCATGTTTTCAAACTTATCATATTTTATATTATGATTCATGCATCTTTCTGCATGCTCAATACATTATGAGTACTGACCGCATGCATTTCTTATGCCAATATTGTTTCGTAATATAGGTTATGGCACTCCACATCCACCCTGCAGTTAGCAAAGATTTCGTTAGCCCAACACAGCTTTCGTGAGTCCTCACGATTTGGAGACCTTGCTACAATTGTCTTTTTTATTCATTCCAGACATACTTTAAGTTTTAATATTGTTTGCGTGCTAGGGCTTGTCCTAGCCACACCTATGTAGTAGAGGATTGTTGTCAAATATTAGTATTTCTTCATTATGTCATTATATTATGATTTTGATATCATATTGAGTTGAGATTTGAGAATGATATTCCATTTTCTTGATTCTTTCAATTATGTTTTTATCTTAGTGTCATGCTTTGTCAACTGTTCATTTGGAATTTCTGGGAATTTTTTTGACCATGTCACATCTAAGGAGTAGTCTTGGGTCGTGACAGTATCCAATTCTTAAATTGAAAACACATTATCAACAATTTAGGAATTTCACACGAGGTGCCCTTGAGTAACAAAGGTCCATGTCGTTACACTTCACTATCTATAGAAAATATTAACGCAAGTTTAGAAAAAAAAATTATGATAATAACATTGTTTATTATCCCCAAATATATGTGAAATATCTTATAAAATTCTCAAAGGACATTTTAAAAATATGTTCAAGAAGGTATATTTTCAATATTAAAACGTTATACATGAAAGAACAATAATTAATTAATGCTTTTATGAAAGAAAAGTTAGAAGAGGAAGGAAAAAATAACATCATCATGTTCAAATCTATAGAGAAAATTAAAAGGGTGATAAAGAAGTCCTTGTTGTAATCATCATCAATGTCTTTGTCCATACTCTTTATATTACCCCTTAGTTTATTGACCGATCAAAAATTTGATAACCATATTGTCCTCCGTGTCGAGGTCAAAGATGATTATTGATTAGTGCTAATTGTAAAAATTGATACAATAACTGAGTACTATAAATTTCAATATCTTAATTTGCGTATGCTGCCTCCTAAAAGACTAATATGATTTATCAAAGAAAACTATATGTTTTATAGAATAGTAGATGATCTTCTTTGAAACTGATATGTTTCTAAGAATAGTAGATGAGCAAATTTTGAATTGATAAACATTTACAAATATATCAAGTTTAGCATTTAAATCGGAATGATTAACAAAGAAGACAAACACTACCTAGTGTCTAATAAACTAGTAATTTGTAAGGAACAAATGAAATTATTGAAAGCAATAGCCATGATTTTGACCGGGGGGGGGGGGGGGGGCGA
>JAJOOR010042122.1:0-14062 GCA_036250505.1 Solanum acaule
TGCTCAGTACCTTTCAAGTATTGACGCATACGTGCGCTACATCTTCTCGTGATGTAGGTTCAGGTTCTCAGCATCCAGATCACGCTTAGATCGATTCCTGATCTCCAGTTCAGCAGCATCAGTGGTGAGTCCTCATTATTTGAGGACTAGTGACATGTTTATCTTTATCGCTTTTAGTCTTTAGTTTCAGTTTTGCTAGACCTAGTTGGGGCATGTCCCAATATTTCTAGTCAGTTTAGAGGCTTATTTCAGACATAGTTAGATTCAGCTTAGTGTTGAGTTAATATCTTCTTTGTATTAAACTCATCCGTTTTCATATATCTCAGTTATAGTATATGGGTATTCCCCATCTTTCAGATTTATTTGTGTTTTAGCTTTCGCACGGTTTCTATTATTCACATTATATTTAGTATGCTCATGATCATGCCAGTAGGGTTAGCTTGGGATCAGTTGTGGTCTTAGGTCCCGTGTCCGCATCTCGGGGGTAGTTCGGGGCGTGACACTATGAGCATCAACTATGGATGAGACCAAAGCATGACAAGCATGAGCATGGTGGACTAAAGGTGGTACTTAGTATAGATGGGATTATGGGATCTTATCTATACATTGCACAAGTATAACTTAGGGTTACTTATGTGATGGTTCTATTATGATGAGATGATCTTGGTATGTGAACTATGTCTTATGGTAATTGATGGTTGCATTATGTGTAAATTAGGGGCTATGCTTATGATTATGTTGTTATCCTTTATGCTATGATGAACTATACATGAGTTCTCTTATGAGTTACGTTCTCCAACTATTTCAAAAATGATGTTCAAAATTGGAATATAGGATGGTTTCAACTAAAATGTCCCTTTTTTGCATGCTTTAAAGGTTTTTATCCATGGCTATCAGACTTAGTGCATTCTTGTACTAACCCATATTTCTTACATTTTTCTACAAGAGTAGGGTTCTGTTTTTAAAGGTGATCTTGTTTTGGTTCAAGCTTGGAATTTGTCATTCTCCTTGCTAGTTTGTGAGTCTTTAAGATTAGAGGATGAATATCTTCATTTATCAGTTTTATTCTAGTATTTCGTTGGAGAATTAGTTTAAGGGTTGTGTCCCTATTTGAGATTGAGATTGTATTAGATGGCTAAAGGAGAAATTGTCTAGACTTTTGCTTGATTTTATAAAAGACTTCGATTGTAAAGAAAAGTTTTAAATTCCACAACATTTCTACTAATCTTATGTCATGATATGCTAAGGGCTTGTATGAAACCCCTTCGGGAAATTCCACATTTATAATGAGAGACTACAAGATGCTTAGGAAATTCCACTTCTTCATTACTTTTAAGTCGTGCAAAAGAGATTAACTTTATAGGGACTTTCTTCTAATCCTTATCCGGTGGTCCACAAGATATGATTATTAAAAGAGCTCTTACCAGTGGATTCGAAGGAGACAATGTTGATCAAGGAGCTCCTCCTCAAGCTCCTCAAGTTCCGATTGACTTAATGTCTAATAAGTAGATTAGGTATGGTTTTCAATTGTTGACTCAAGTCAGGATAGGAACTCCGAAATTCTATGGGTCAAAGATGGAGGAAGATTCTTAAGATTTCATAGATGAGATCTCTAGGGTGTTGATTTTGTGGGAGTGACTCCGGTATAAAAGGTGAAATTGGCTGCTTATCAACTCAAGGGTGTTGCTTAACTTTGGTTTAACCAATGGAAAGAAGCGAGGTCGGTAGAAGCGGGTCCCATGGAATGGGAAAGATTTAAGAATGGGTTTCTTGATAGGTTTTGCCCTTTAGAGATGAGAGAGGCTAAGATACTTGAGTTTATTAACCTTCGCCAAGGTGAGATGAGTCTTTAAGAGTATGCTCGGATGTTCACTAGGTTGTCAAGATATTCTTCACCATAGCGGCCGACCCTAGGATGAAGATGAATAAGATCGTGTCGGGACTGTCCAACTTGATAGCAAAAGAATGTTGTGTGACTATGTTGGATAATAATATGAATATTGGTTGTCTTGTGATTCATGCTCAATGGTTTGAAATGGAGAAACTTAAAGAGCGGTCTAGAGGAACAAAAAGGTATAGGCTTGATGATGATAATTCCTCTCAAGAAAAGTGGTATGGACAAGGTCATCCAAAGAATAGACATAGGTTTTATGGACAAAGCTCTTATAAGGTTCCCCCAAGGCTTAACCAAGAATGGGTGTCTAACCCTAAGTCCCAAGGCAAGGATAGTAGACCCATTTTTCCTACTTGTGCTAGGTGTGGAAAAAGACATAAGGATAAATGTTTGGCCAGTTTGGAAGGTTTCTATGGTTGTGGTAAGAGTGGCCACAAAATGTGAGATTGCCCGATGCTTAAGGCTAAAGGAAGAGAGAGGAAGCAAGCTACTCCAAGTAATTTTGGTACTAGGGCTCCAAGGCAATGTAGGTTCTATGCACTCTAGTCTAGAAGTAACTAAGAAGACCCTGCGGATGAAGGCACTAGTATTTTGATAGTTTCATAATAATGTAAATGCTTTACTAGATTCTAATGCTACTTATTAGACTTTGATGTTATCCTTGGAAGGGATTGCTTGCAATTGTTAGACTTCTAGTGATTGTGGAACCTGGTAAGGTTATTATGAGTTTTTGGCTATTCTTTGAGATTGCTTGAAAGAAGTGGCATTTGAGGATTATAGTAGGGGTTTTCCTCCCAAGGGGGAGATGGTGTGCTTGGCAAGAACGATTTGTTGAGAATCCCAATATCCTCATCTCTTTATTCTATTCTTATTCTAGTTTGACACCAAGAGTTCGTTTGTGGGCTTATTTATTGTTTTGGGAGTCATGTGTGTTTTCAAAATTTCGATGATCTCCTTGTGTTATGCATGTTATTGAGGATCCATGTTTAGTAGTAAAATGAATTTTCATGATTTATGTGTTCCTCATGTTGTTGTGCATTTTAGTACGATGTTGCATATTTAACTTCATGAGATGAGTTGATAAACATGATTTATCATTCTTTTGATGAAGTGGCATATTGGCTTTATAATGTTGTGTAGAGCATGCTTTGATTTGAGAAGGTAGTTCCTCCTATGAATTTTAAAATGTTGAGTTTTCGTGCATAAAGGGTTGTTAGAGGTAGTTCCTAATTCCTTGCGTTGCATTGATCAAGTTTAGTTGGAGTTGATGTTTCCTCCTTTAAGTTGTGCATTATTTTGATGTTTCTTGCATGATGGGATGCTAGTCTTGAGTATTTAAATTCTTAAGGTGTCTAAATCATCATTAGATGATTAATGTTCCCAAGGGGGAGATAAAGTAACACCCCGAAAACTAGAGCCTTATGTTAGAGTTTGATACGAGGGTTAGAGTCATATGTAAGACTTCCCATACTTAGAATGAAGGTTTTAGGGGTTAAACGTCAAAGAGAAAGAAGGCAAGGGCCTAGGCTGCCTAGGAAGAATGAAGGAAAACATTTTTCACCTTTTGACCTTTTGGCGAGGGGGCAGCATGGTCGCCCAAGTGACTTGGCGAGTCGCCCAAGTGGACTTAGGGTTGCCTAGTGGACTGTTCCCATGACCTAGCTGCTGGAAATTTTGCGAGCTAGGTCGGGGACCGCTAACTAGGTAGGTCCATCGCCAAGCTAGTTGGCCCCTTGGGTTGAGCTACTGGAATATTTGGTGGACCAAGGGACCACTTGGCGACTCGCCTAGTGTCCTTGGCGAGCCAAATCGTGCAAAGTCGGTAGATTTAAGTTAGAACTTTAGGGGTCTTTAGTTATTCTTCCTAAATTGATCATAATATGGTTTACTCTTTCCCTAGTAAGTATATAAGCTTTTTAGACTCAAATTTTCCCTAAATAAGTAACTTTCATAGAATCAAAAAGAAAACACAAAGCTTCATCTTCTCCAAAAGAATTTCTCTCCCTAGAACTCAAGGAAGAAGAAGAGTAAAATTGGATCTATGGCTTGAAGAATCAAGGCTATTTCACTCAAATTCCTTGAAGAATCATTCTAAGGTATGGTAGCTTTTCATCTATGGGTAGCCTTCACACATAGAGCCCCTCCAAACTTCAATTTCGAAACTAGTGATTTCCCCAAAAGTGAGAGTTTGACTTCAATCTTTTGGGTTATTTCCAAAAACCTTTTTTTTTGGTTGATTTATGATGGATTAAGATTGAATTGATGAATTATTGTTGGTTTATGAGGAATTCCCCCAAGAACCCATGAAATCCCTAATTTTCCCAATTTGGATCTAAAAGTGTTGGAATTGTTACACGTTGGTCCAAGTGAGTGAAAAATAATTGTTAATGGAGGAATAACATGATTTTAGTATGATTATACATGAATTCTTGATTAACCTAGGATTCTAGGGTGAAATTGATATAGTCTAGTGTTATGTCATGAAAGAGGCAACTTGAGGGTTTAGATGTGACCTTCTAAGATTGATGAACTTCTTTATGAATTGCCTTAGATTAGATGAACTTGATAGGAGTTTCTTATAAGTAGATCTTGTAGACATGAATGAATTATGTTAGGGCTTATATGATGGATCATGGTTGAGTAGTATTGATATTGAGCTTACATGATATTATATGACTATAATTGGTTAAGAATGAAGCATGTGGTTAGTTTACCTTGAGAGTTTGGTTTACATGATGGCCATATGAGGTGTTGCTTGATAGTAAGGCTTATATTATGAACATGACTCCTAGGGATTTAAGGGTAAAAGTTAATATGAATAAGCTATGAATGTTAAGGCCCTAATAAGGAAGCTATTATGTGTGTTAAATTGTATGTGGCATTATTGTGGAAAGACTTTACCCACATGACCTATAATATGAGTACGTGATTGGATGCATGAAATGAATGAATGACTTGAGTTGTGATTATATCCATATCTAATATAATGAATGCTAGATGTGTTGATTTGATGTGATATATGATCCTTGAATGCAAATTATGCATGATTGAGATATTATGTACATGCTTTATGAACACTTTTAGAGTGAAGTGTCTATGATGATAATGTTGTTGTAGTGTCATTGGAAGGACAATCACACACACACACACTCCATGCATGAACATTATTCTGATGTATCTATGGTGTTAATTGAAAGGCTATTTCTCATATGCACCTTTACATATGACTATGAATGAAATGTCCATGACCATGATAATCTTCTTGCGTTGATTGAAATTCTATTGTCATGAAAACACATGATCTTAATGTGAAAGTTTTCCTCACATATTAATGATGATTTTAGTGATGAAAGTATATTCTCACCTATTGAATCTATGAGCTATTTTTATGAGTTGTGTTGGATGGAGGGTAAGACACTCCTTCATGCATGTAAATTCAATTCAAGATTAAACATATAATTTTGGAAAATAATGCTTAGCACCGAGTGGATATAGAATATGAGGTAGAGGCCCTCCCATCAATTTAGAAGGCTGGGTTTTCTAAAGGTATCAAATGAGATGGAAGCTCCCCCGTCAATGCAATATGTTTGGGGTTTCTAGAAGAAATCTCCATATCTCGTAACTATGAGCCCACATAGCTCTTTAGCTAGTGGATCCACCTAAATGCTAATATATTTAGTTCTACCTTAGGCAAGTATGACATCTTTTTCGGTGTGGGATATGACACCAGATTCCATGTAGCTCACATGGTCTATGTCGGTTAAAGCTATTTTCCCTCCATGAACAAGAACATGAACTATGAATAGGAAGATGAGGTATGTACTATGGTTCCTCAAGAGGTTCTACTTAGTATGAGTGGGGGTATGGGAATTGATTCGTACATGGCACAAGTAGGCTTTGAGAGTGGCCATGGTGTGTTTCTATTATATATGAGGAGTTATGAATTTATGCATGCTTTATATGGATTGTTGCTATGAGTGGCTTTCCTTGATATGAGTTATTGAACATGAATGTTTCCTTGTCTATGAGTATTATCTATGGATGAGACCAAAGTATGGCAAGCTCATGGTGGCCTAAAAGTGGTATTTAGTGTAGATGGAATTATGGGATCTTATCTATGCATTGCACAAGTATAACTTAGGGTTACTTATGTGGTGGTTCTATTATGATGAGATGATCTTGGTATGTGAACTATGTCTTATGGTAATTGATGGTTGCATTATGTCTACATTGGGGGCTATGCTTATGATTATGGTGTTAGCCTTTATGCTATGATGAAATACATGAGTTCCCTTATGAGTTACGTTTTCCAACTATTTCCAAGATGATGTTCGAAATTGGCATATAGCATGGTTTCAACTAAAATGTCCATGTTTGCATGTTTTAAAGGTTTTTATGCAGGGCTATCATACTTAATGCATTCTTGTACTAACTCATATTTCCTACATTTTTATACAAGTGTAGGGTTCGGTTCCTAAAGGTGATCTTCTATTGGTTCAAGCTTAGAATTTGTCATTCTCCTTGCTAGTTGGTCAGTCCTCAAGATTCCACGACGAATATCTTCATTTAGTAGTTTCATTCTAGTATTTCTTTTGAGAACTATTGTAAGGGTTGTGTACCTATTTGAGATTTCGATTGTATTAGATGGCTAAATGAGAAAATGTCTAGACTTCCTCTTGATTTTATAAAAGATTTTGATTTTAAAGAAAAGTTTTAAATTTTGCATCATTTCTATTAATCGTATGTCATGATATGCTAAGGTCTATGACATTTTGGTGAAGGTTGACAAATTTTTGTTCCTTGCTGATTTTGTAGAGATTCATTGTGAGATTGATATTGATATACCGGTTATCCTTGGTAGACAATTCTTGGACACATGCAAAGCTTTGGTTGAAGTGGAGGGTAGCGAGTTGAGGTTTTGAGTTAATGACGAAGTAGTGAGCTTCAATATTCATATGTCATTGAAATATCCAAGAGGACTAGTTAGTATCAAGAGGACGTGGGTTTTAAAGACTAAAGTTTCATTACTACGTGCCAATGTAGGATTATGTTTCACCACTTTCACGGTTGACCTTTAGCCCTTTGTGGCTCATGCTAGTTGATACACATAAAATATGATAAGGTTCTATCGCACAGAAAAGTATAGGACAACCCATCCAACTAGAATTATAGATTTCGCTTCATAAGCTCAAATGATATTTGTCAGTTATACGATACTCCCTTGTTTGTGCATCTTTTATGATATTTCTTTTACTTGATTTAAGGTATATTACTTATGCTATTTTAAGCTATAATAATTGAAGGCTACTTATTTAGACTTATCTTTATGCATATGTTTTTGAAAGAAGGCCTTCAAACTAATATTTATGCATATATTTCAATTATTTCTTTTTAGTTCATTTACGATTATGAATTTAAATTTTATAAACATTATTCCATTGTTTCCTCCATATGTTTCTTTATATGAGTATGTGACTTCCCTTACATTTTAATTACATTGCACGTACTGACACATACGTTTCTCTATGTTGCGTCCATTTATGAGGTAGATTTTGGTGACTGTACTCTTACTTATGGCTAGTAAGGTTGCAGCATTTTTTGTTAGCACTTGGTGAGTCCTCCTCAATTGGGGACTCGATTAATTTAGGTATCTAAATTTTCTTAATTCTTTCACTGGTTTTGAGGTAGCTTGGGGCGATGTCCCAACATACTTAAATTTTCAATTGAACTAATAGAGACTTATTTAAGATAGAAGAAATTTTGTTTAGTGGATTTTCTAATTTCTATTATTAAGTTATTTATTCTAGCTTCCACTTAGTTTCCTTTTATCATGCTTAATATGTATGCCAAGAATTAGCCTAGGATCACAAGGTACTGTATCTCAGTAGGGGTATACACTTGGGTTGTGACAATTGTTGAAGGAGTTGCTACATGATTCTATCACCAACTACGGAGAGTTGAAGGATGCATTCTGATGTGTGGTAGATCTGCACTCACTTGAGTCCTATTAAACCCAATAATTAGTGTCCTCAATGTCTAATTATGTCCTACTATAATAATATTTTGATGATCTATGGCTACGAAGGCTAAAGGATAAGGGAATGATGAATATGTGAAAGAATGGCCCAAAATTATGAAGAGAAGTGTAAACTCCACATTAAATGATCGCCTAATGAAAAGGATAGATCAGCCAATGGGTATAATATCACCCAAATTGATAGTGCACTGAGCCAATTACTTTAGGCTGGATAGTGAACTAACAAAGAAATGGTGATACGCCTAATGGAAAAGGCGAACAAGGTGAATATTGTTGTTTTTTACTGTACTGGGTGACGAAATGGTGGTTTAAAAGGTGAGCAATGGTGATAATTGGCGACTCACCGAATGAGAAAAGACAACTCAAAGAGGATCAACGACTAAGGTTCAATCACCAAAAGCATAGAGCAAGAAGAAGAGGAGCTGAAGCATGAATGATGATTTACCGAATGAGCTCGGTGAGCCCGACAAACGTCCCTGAGTGTGTAGCGCATTGACTTTTGGGCTAAATTGTGAAACTATAAATTTCCCAAAGTAGAGAGAAAAAAGGGTCCGTTCTGAATATTTTTGAGAGAGAAATACTTCCTATTGAGTGAAGAATACTTCTAGTTATTGGGGTTTTTAATTTTTGATCTTGAATTAGATATATTGAAGTTGTATTCGAAGTGGGCTTGATTGTAATTGTTCAAATTCATGTTACCCACAAATTTTTTCATTCAAGGTATAAGTTCTCTACACTTTATGATTTGTGGCCAAAATTCTAATCTCTTGGGGTGTAATTATGGGGTTAGGTGTTGGTTTAACTTAGTGGGTATGTTGATGTTACACCTCATAGTTTAGTAGGTCAACTAGATCTTCACGTGAGGGTTAGAGTCATAGAATTTCCTTCCCGTACTTAGAATGAAGGGTTTAGGATTAGAACGACAAGGTACGACTCCCCAAGAACCAACCAAGGGTCCTTGAAGAGGACCCTAGAAACCACCATATAACAAGGAGGTTTCATTCCAATATTGTGGGTTAAGTTGAGTATGATTCCAATTGAGTGGATAATACTTTTTTATGATTGATTAAGTATTTAATCATGCTACTACGATGATATTACATGTTTTCCATGGTTAACCCTAGTCTAATTGATGAAATTGAAGAATGTGGGTTTATGCCTTGTGAAGTGAAATTGAGGATTCATAGGTGATCTTCTAGAATTGATGTCATGTATAGTAATTATTCAAGAATAGAAGCATGTAAATATAAATTGATTTAGAATGTAGTATATATGATGGATCATGACTAGTAGTGATTGAGAATTGAACCTATATGATAAATTTTGGCTAGAATTGCTTAAAGATAAGGCTTGTGACTAAAATGTCTTGTGATCTAGGTATGTATGAAGATTGTAAGAGATAAAGCTTTGAGATTAAGGCTAGTAGTCATGAATGTTGGTCACTAGGGCTTTGAAGGTAAAGCTAATAGGTTAAATTATGTATGTTAAGGCTTTGAGAGTAAAGTCTATATGAGAATAGAAGATTAATGGATAGAATTGTGGTGAAAGGCCTATACTCACCTAATCTACCTTATAAGTGCTTGAGTGTATAAAGTGATAGAATCACTTCAACATGGATTGATTGCCAAGGACATTCTTCCATGAGACATGAATGTTAAGCAAGGCTTAATAATGAATCTAAGGGTGTATTCTTGGCCCCAAATGGATATTGACAATGAGATGGAGAGTTATACAAGGTAGGGTCTGGGCTCCAAGTTGAGAGGAGAACCACACCTAGTTGATGTGAGGACTATCAAAGTTAAAGGGGGAAATCTCACATAGTAGAGTCTGGGTTTTCCAAAAGTTAGGGCTCATGAGATGTAAGCCTTCACCTAGTGGAGTTTGGGTTTGAGTAGCAATATCCCTATTCAATGAACTAAGACATACTTGAAATGGTATCTACATATGTTCAATAGCATTAATGAACTAAGACATTCTTAGTGAAGTATATCTTAGTGTTCAAGATAACAATGGACTTAGACAGGCTTAAAGAAGTATCTCATAGGGTCCATCTTAATAAGGAACTTAGACATGCTTAAAGAACTATCTCATAGGGTTCAACCTAATAATGAACTAAGATGTGCTTAACGAAGTACCTCATAGTGTTCTAAGGTTTAAAGAGATGGACTAGTTTCCAATCAAGAAGTATGAGTAAGTTGACCTAAATGAGTACTTAGTATTGGTAGGATTATGGGGTCTTATCCATAAATTGCACAAGTATGACTTAAGGTTACCTAGAAAGTGTTTCTCTTATATGATGTATGTTTTGAAGGATTGTTGCTATAGTTTCCTTCCATGTTATGTTTGACTAAAGGTGACAGATTCCCTTGTCTATGAGAAGTAAGCTATAATAAGATCAAAATATGATAACGAGGTATGATGGCCTAAAAGTTCTACTTAGCTTAGGTGGGATTATGGAGTCTCATCTATGCATTGCACAGGTATGACTTGAAGGTTAGTTATGAAGTTTCTCCTATGTTAAGAGGATTTGAGTATGGATTATGTTTATGAATATGTGGTATCTCGTATGTTGTTGGATTATTCCTTATGTAAACTTATGCTCATATTATGTCTATGTTGGAGATTATGCTTATGATTATGTTATTACCTCTTAGGCTCATGTCTTATGCTTTATATTGGATAACTCTTTTGTTATGCTCTTATGATGTTATGCTAGCTAACATATTCAGTACATTGTGTACTAACGCATACTCTTGCCTACATTCTTATCAAATGTAGGGTCCAGTGACTTTAAGTGCCATTCTTGAAGATAATGTTTCTAGAAGTGCAAGGAGTTGAAGACTTGGTGATTCCTCATAGCATCGAGGATAAAGCCACCATTTCCTTTATATCTTTTATTTTCATGTCTTGAGTCAATTGTATGCGCTGTGCCCCAAGAGTATTCAAAGTTGTATTAGATGGTTTGAGACAAGTATAGTAAGACTTCCGCTTTGTTTTTATAATGATTTTGATTGTATGGAAAACTGTTTTAAAATTTCCACATTTTTCTATTATATTATGTTATGATATGCTAAGGGTTTGTATGAGACCCCTTCGGAGTCAAGTATACTATGTTACATCTAGGATGCACCCTTGGGTCATGACAAACTTGGTAATCAGAGCACAAGGTTTTTGAATGATTCTAGGATTGTCTCAAAACCACGTCTAGTAGAGTCTTGTTTGTAAGTGTGAAGCATGCCACATTTATGAATGGGAAGCTATTAGATGATTAGGAAATCTCGTTTCTTCATTCTCTAAGTTGTGCCATATAGTTTAGCTCTTTTAGGTCTTTCTCCTAATTCGTGCCCTATGGTTTTTAGGATATGGTTAATACAAGGGCAAATGTTAGGCGGAATTAAGAAGACAATGTGGAGCAAGAGGTTCCTCTCCAAGTTCCTCCTCAAGCTCCGATTAAACCTAGGGAGGAGAATGTCACAAATGCGGAGTTTAGGTCGGCAATACAAATGTAGGCCCATGCCATGACGACACAAATGAATAGTGAGGTAGTAGCTTCAGTGAATCCAATAGTGGGTATGGCTGCTTCTAGGGTAAGGGATTTTATGAGGATGAATCCTCCGGAGTTTTACGACTCCAAGGTTGAAGAGGATCCAAAGGGGTTTATAGATGAGGTTTATAAAGTACTTTTTATCATAGGGTTGACTTCGGTAGAAAAAGCGGAGCTAGCCACTTACCAATTGAGGGATGTTGCTCAAATATGGTATGAGCAATGTTAAGATACTAGGTCGGTAGGAGCAGGCCCAATAAAGTGGGAAGTGTTAAAACTAGCATTTCTAGATAGGTATTTTCCCCAAAAGTTGAGGGAAGCTAAGGTGGAAGAATTCATTAACCTTAAGCAAGCTAGATTGAGTGTTAAAGAGTATGCCTTGAAATTCACTCAACTATCCATGTATGATCCATCCATGGTATCGAATTAGAGGGATATGATGAGTATGTTTTTGACGGGTGTGTCCGACTTGGTTGAAGAATAATGTCGTACGACAATGCTCCTCCATGACATGGATATATCAACGCTTATGGTGTACGTTCAACAAATTGAGGAGTCAAAACTGAGGAACAAGAATAGGGATATGAAGAGAGCTAGGACCAATAATGGGAACTTTTCTAATGCAAAGCCCGAGGGACAAGGTCGACCTAAGGTCAAACAAAGATATTCTGGTCAAGATTCCCCTTATACCCCTAGGTTTAACCAAGAGAAAGGTCGTGGGTCTCCATTACCTAATCCTACTTGCACCAAATGTGGAAGGAATCATTATGGTAAGTGCCTAGCCGGCATGGATGGTTGTTATAGTTGTGGGAAAAGTGGGCATAAAATGAGAGATTGCCCAGTGCTAAAGGCTAAGGGAAGGGTGGATAAACAAGTTGCTTTTAGTGGTTCGGATGAGATTGTTCAAAAGAAGAATAGGTTCTATGTCCTCCAAGATAAAAATGATCAAGAGTGACCTCCTAATGTTGCGACTAGTACGTGTTTTATGTTTTATTAGCTTCCGATATTGTTTGGTCTTTTGTAACTTGATATGTTAGACTTTTAAGTTGTCTCTAGTATGAATAGTGCTTAGAAAGTCGGTTTAGGTTTACTCCCAAGGGGAGATGGCATGCTTAGATAGCAAGGTCATTGTGTGTCTATGCGTTGGCATGATTCATTATATGATGCATGTTTATGAAAGCTAATGATTAGAAGAAAATGAGTTTATATGATTATTTCCTCATGTTTTAGTGCATTGAGTATGAGTTGCCTATAGACTTCATTCGATCAATTAATGAGCATGCCTTAGTTTGGAGTTGAAAGATTCCTTCTTGAATAAATAATTTGGAGAATAAAGTGCATATAGGCTCCATGAGTGTATGTTGAGCATGAATAGATATAGAATTTCATGCATTTTGGGTTGATAGATGCATTTCCTACTTCCTTGTGTTGCATCAAATATGTTTAGCATGGAGATGAAATGCCTTCTTTGTTTATATGCATTTAGAAGAATTGCATGCATGATGGGTTGCTAGTTTAGAGTTGTGACCTTAAGAAGTGCCTAGAGTGTCATTCAAGGACGAATCTCTCCAAGGGGGAGATATTGTTACACCTCATAGTTTAGTAGGTCAACTAGAGCTTGATATGAGGGTTAGAGTCGTATAATTGACTTCCCATACTTAGAACGAAGGGTTTAGGATTAGAACATCAAGGTACAACCCCCCAAGGACCAACCATGGGTCCTTGAAGAGGACCCTAGAAACCACCCTAAAACAGCCATAGAATCTGCCTCAAGGAAGTCCACCTACGAGGGGACCCATACCCCGTGGATGGTCTCGTGGGTCAAGACCCCAAAATGTGGACTTCCAGTACCCCATCCATGGTTGACCAGCACTGACCGTGGGTGGACCCAAGACCCATGGATGTGGTCTCGTGGGTTGGGGGCAATGAAGTTTAAGTTGATTTAAGTTGGGGGTTAAGCGAAGGTTCTAGAATTAAGTAGTTATTAAGTGGTGTCATTTTATTAGTATTTACACCACCTATATCAATATATTAGACCCCTGAACTAAGTCAATTATGTCATTCTTTCAATTCACCAAAAAGAACCTAATTCTCTCCATGAAATTCTCTCTCTAGAAAGTGAAGAAGAAGAAGAAGAAGGGTTCAAGATAGGCCAAGACTCCATTGTTACAAGCTTGGTAGGGGATTATAATCAATGTATGTTAGATTATTCATCCATGGATTTTTCCATCCATGGAGCCCCCTAGAATTCCCCTAATTTTGAAGATGAAATCCCCAATTCAAGTTAGGGTTCCTTCCAATATTGAGGGTTAAGTTGAGTATGTTTCCAATTGAGTGGATAATAGTTGTTTATGATTGATTAAGTATTGAATAATTCTATTATGATGATATTACATGTTTTCAATGGTTAACCCTAGTCTAATTGATGTAATTGAAGAATATGGATTGATGCCTTGTGAAGTGAAATTGAGGATTCATAAGTGATCTTCTAGAATTGATGTCATATATAGTAATTGTTGAAGAATAGAAACATGTAAATATGAATTGAATTATAATGTAGTATATATGATGGAGTATATAAGAAGGA
>JAJOOR010042123.1:0-16576 GCA_036250505.1 Solanum acaule
TTTTTTTTTTTTTTTTCCCCCCCCCCCCCCCCCCCCCCCCCTCCCTTTTTTTTTCATTTCACCAACTCGTGTAGTTATAGATTAGAGAAATATAATATTTATTACTCCATCTGTCCCAATTTGTGTGATTTACTTTCCTTTTTAGTCAGTCCCAAAAAAAATGACACATTTCTATATTAAGTAACAATTTAACTATAAAATGTCTATTTTACCCTTAATGAAATGATTTACAGCCACACATATTTCTATCATTCATTTTGGACCACAAGTTTTAAAAGTCTTCATTTCTTTCTTAAACTTCGTGCCGAGTCAAACTACCTCACATAAAATGGGACGGAGGGAATAATACGCTATTTTTGTTCCATTTTATGTATGTAAAAACTGATAGTATTATAAAGGACGAAACATTAGTTTAATGTTTTTCACAATATAAGATTCACAACTGTATATGTCATATTATAATTTGTACTTTTAATATCTTAATTAGTTAAAAAGAAAAAAAAATATGCAGGGTGGGGCAGGGAGAAGCGGGTCTATGCGGCCCATGGGGAAGAATAAAAAAATTTGCCACACGGAATAGGGCGAAGCGAGTTGAAAACTCTGTGGATTTTGGTTGGCTTGCCCTGCAACCGCCCCGCACACCCCATTTGTCATCCTTATACCTGAAAAATTGATGATAAGTGTAAGAACATTCCTACCACAATAATAGGAACTTTCATTCATCAGGCATTCATCATATGAGATTAGCTACAGCACAAATTAATATAAAAAAGACAAAGGTGGGAGTGTTTTATTTGTGATTAATTTTTAAAATATATTTAGTTTACATCTTTTTTATCGACAGTTTAAAAAATATATTTGGTTCAACTTTTTTATCCTCTTTTAGTTATTCACACATTTGAGGATATATTCTTTGTACAAAATATATTTTGTAGTGATATTATACTCTTTGCAACCTCAAAACATATGCCTAAAATTTTTATAAAGATCACAAGAGAGTTAAGCTGATCAGAATTTTTGTTTTGAAAATTCAGTGTGATTTATACAAACTAGGTCCACTTTTGATGCCTATCTTGTTTCATTTTAAACTGATGAAATCACTAACTATTAAATAGGTATTTGATTGTGTATTCTAGGTGTACATACTCTTGTACAAGCTAAAGAAAAATTGTTTGACAAAGTTGGCGTGCTTGTTTGGTCTAGGACATAAAAGATTTGAACTCCTTCAGTTGTGGCAGTGTTACGACCCAGATCGTCGGAAGTGACACCCACATTAAACCGCCTAGTGGGAGGACCAACAACTAACCCAACTAAATCCAACACCCCATTTATTTAAAGCTTGTTCATCATATAAAAGTAAGAAGACAATTTTCAAACAATGAAAGATTAAGTCCCCATAAACTCAATAAATAGTCAAAACATTTGTGCGGAAATAAATCCCTAAAAACTGAAGGTCATGGTACAAAAACTCTAATGTCTAAACGAAGGGGATGCAACCCCAAAACTTAACACATAAACAATAGTCTAAGAATGTCTTAGTCCAAAAAGATGGACAAGAAAAGAAGAAGAATCCACGACAACCTGGAAGAATAGAACATCCTTGAATTCGAAGTAAGATGTCCAATTTAACCGAGGTCTTGGATCAACCGCTAGAAGATGTCCTTTACTCAACAAGGAAAGAACATGTGCAGTATCAGTATGCAAACCATAGTGTACCGGTAGGATCACACGGCCAGTCCAAGATATGAATGTAAACAATTAATCTAAAGTAACACAGAACAACATTAACAATTATCAATTCATATACACTCCCAATCACGTATCATAAAACAACAAATATCTGGATGCATGTCCCACACGATCACAAATGCAAATGCAAATGCATGTCCTCTCATGGAACCAAAAACACATACCTGGTCCTCTCATGGAACCCAAAGTCAATTTGTGTACCAGCGTTGTTCGAAGCAGCCATCCTTAGTTATTGTACCGACGTGGTACCCGAGTCAACCATATATAGATATCTCTGTACCAGGCATGGTACCCGAGCCAACCTTTAGTATATACTAGGCATGATATCCGAGCCAACCATGGAGATATCCTGTACCACGCTTGGTACCCAAGCCAACCGGCAATTACAAACAATCATGCACAATCGCATATACAATCAACACTACCACTTGAAGTCACAAGTCACACAATAGGTCCATTGCAAGAGATTATCAACATGATGTCATTCCATATGTTTTTATATGTTTCCCTAACCGTAACGACTTGTTCCCGTCGTTATAGAAAAACAAACGGGGAAAATTTTTGGGCCAAAAAACTTTTTCGTAGTAACTTGGAACTTTCCAACCTAGTCCAGATTTGGAAAAAATCGGAAACTGTAAGGTCTAGGCAAATCTGGTAACAATTAGGTGATCTAATTATGATTTTGATCACATGATTAGATAGCTAAGACGTTAAGGAACCCGTATGACTTTAGAGAATTGAATTCGGGCGAGTAGAACTCCCGAAATTGATCTTAGCATGAACAGATATTTTCTGAGTGTCATGGGAGAAAGGTGTGTCGTGAAATGGGGGTTTGGGATTTTTAAATTTGCTCATTGTTTCCGTGTAAGCTGTTGTTGCGAAATTATTCCTGCCAGGGCGGGGCCGCTGTTGCGAGATGAGGTCTTTGTGGTGGGACAGTCGCGATTTAAGACAAAAATAAACCCCAAAATTGTTTTATTCTGCACTTTTCGACTTTGAGAGCTAGGAGATGACCCCAGGTGCTTTCTTGACAGTTTTCCACCATTCTTGAGGGTAAATGTAAGGTTTTCACTCCCCAAATTTGTTTTTCAATCCGTAGAATGTAAACTAGTGGGTAAATATCGATGTGGGAGGGTTTTGATTTGGAAATTATAGTGGAAAAAGCCCTAATCTGGGTATGGGGATCAAGTGTTTGATCTAGGGTTGATATTATTAATTAGAATCCAGGTAATTGGGTCTTGTTTATTGATCCTAATATTATTATGATTGTTTGTAGACCAAGAACAAGTGGAAAGAATCAAGTTTCCTAGGGGATTAAAGCTTTGTTCGAGGTAGGTGATGGTTGTGATTTCATGTTAGTAATTACTTCATTATAATGCATGTATGTATGCGAATGTTGCATTATTGATCACACTAATCGTAAATAAGTATGAACAAAGGACTACATGACATGAATCACCTATTTTTGTATGATTGTAAGAATATACATTGTGATTATGATTGTGGTTTGTTGAATGGAGCGGGTGTCACGTTCTAACACACTAACTGGGATCAGTTGCCACGTACCAGCATAAACATTGGAACAGGTGTCACGCTCCATCATGCTAACTTAGATTGGGTACCATGTACCAGTACACTAAAAGTTTGGGTATGGGTTCCATGAGAGGACCATTAAATTGGGTTCCGTGAGAGGACCATTGAATTGTGTTGTGTATCTACTTGTGATGATTACATTCATATCTAATGATGATTGATATTGTATATGTTCGGTATATGCTTGTTTTATAATATTGTGGTTACTTGCATGTGTTTCACTTATTGGGATAGCCGCGTGATTCTACCAGTACACTGTAGTTGTATACTGATACTACACTTGCTCTTTCTTTATTGAGTACAAGGCATCTTCAGGCAACTATTGATAGACCTGAGGTAGGTGGCTATTGAGCGTGACTAGATTCAAGGGTGAGCCAGTTCTTTCAGGCTGCCATGGATCTCTCTTGTTTAAGTCCACTCTTTTCGGACTCAGAATATTTGTTTAAGGTGTTGTTTAGTTTCGGAGTTGTACCCTTTGTTCTTAGACTTGTCGTTAGTAGAGTTTTGGTACAATGACTTTCAGGTTCTAGGGGTTGTTCTTCTGCATTAGTTTGGTTAAGTTATTTGTTTAAACCTTTGGAGTTTATGGGAACTCCATATTTCTTTTGGTCATTTGAACATGCTTCCGTATCTTTAAATATCTTAGTTTTGGTTAAGTTGTTTAGTTTGAGTTGTAGTAGTGGTTCTCCCACCGGAGGGTTAGTGTGGGTGCCAATCACGACGGTCTGGGTCGTGACAAAGTTGGTATCAGAGCCTAGGTTCGTTGATCTCGATGTACCAAAATGAGTCTAGTAGAGTCTTGCGAAACGGTATGGAGACATCCATACTTTTTTCGAGAGGCTATAGGACTTTAGGAAATCTCTCTATTTTCTCTTGTCTCATTTCGTGCTATAACTTGATTCCAATTGGTATATGACGATTCAAATTGGTATCTAATCTCTTTCACTCTTCTGTCCGCAGATGGTTAACATTAAGTTTAACGGTGTCAGGCCCGTAGCTCCCGTCAATGCTCCAGTTGAGGAATCTGCAGCAAGAGGTCACAGTCAAGGCAAGGGTTAAGGAAGAGCTAGAGGTAGAGGCCGAGGATAGGTGACGCCTACTAGGGATGGAGCACCAGTTGAGAATGCTCCCAAAAATGAGACTCCTCTTGCACATCATGAAGAGGTAGAGGAGAATATAGAGGTTGAGAATGAGGAGAATGTTGGACAAGAGAGAGAGGTTAGACTGAGACTACATGTATTTCTCCCTTAGACCTAATGTTAGCTTAACAGATCATACCGTTCTTGAAATGATTGGTTGGTCCTGGAGTTCTTCCCTCTGTTCAAGCAACTCAAGCTCCTACCAATCCCCATATTGCTATCACTGTCCCCAAGGTGAGTGGAACTGTAGGTAATGATGCTTTCTTCCATCCTTTGTTGGGTCCTGTTATGACTGGTAATGAGCACGAGATGTTGACTAAGTTCTTGAAGTTGAAACCGCCCATGTTCCATGGTTCTGAGAGTGAGGACGCATATGAGTTCATTTTAGATTGATATGAGAGGCTTCATAAGTTGGGAATTTTCCATCAATATGGAGTTGAGTTTTTGACTTTTCAGCTTCAAGTTGAGGCTAAGCAGTGGTGGAGAGCTTATGTGGAATGCAGATCTTCAGCTTTACCCCCATTTACTTGGACCCAATTTCATGTTGTGTTTTTGGAGAAATATGTGCCTCAAACCTCGAGGGATCGTAAGAAGGATGAGTTCATGGCTTTAGAGCAAGATGGTATGCATGTGGCTGCTTATGAGGCCATGTTCCATGCTTTGTCTAGATATGCTACGCAATTGGTGACTATTGAGGAAGAAAGGATCCGCCTATTTGTTAAGGGACTAAACTCTGAGTTATAGGTATTGTCTGTTCACATGACCTCTACAGGAAAAAGTTTCAATAAGGTAATGAATTTTGTTAAGAAAGTGGAGGGGGTGAGGCGAGCGTTCAGACTAAGGCATTGGCTAAGAAAGCCAAGAATTCAGGCAACTTTCGAGGCTCTTACTTCAGAGGTTCGGGCAGGCCGACTCTTGTAGCCCGACCAATTCAGTCCACTATGCCCGCTTCTACAAGTAATTACTCTGAAATTCCACCTCAGAATTTGATTCAGTATAGCAGGGAGCCGAACCTTCGACGGGCAACAAGCCATCTTTTGATCTTACTTGTTACAACTGTGGAGAACCTGGGCATATAAGGAGAAAGTGTCCCCACCCACGCATGTTGGATTCCGCACAGCAGCAGTCTAGAGCAGTGGTACCCATGGGAAATGGTAATAATGGTCGAGGGCGTCCACAAGGTAGGCGAAGAGGAAATCAGCGAGGCCGCAGAGGTAGGGGAAATGGTAACGCAGGCAGAGGTGCAATGTAGCCAGGTAGGGAGGTCGCCCGTCAAGATGACAGGGCTCAGTGTTATGCCTTTCCGGGCAAGATCGAGGCTGGAGATGTGAAACCTTTGGGGGTTGATTTAGTGAAGGATTCTCAAGATAAGGTGAGAAGTATTCAAGCTAAGCTTTTATCGGCCCAGAGTAGACAAAAAGTATGCAGACCATAAGGTAAGAGATATGGCATTTCAGACTGGTATGAAAGTTCTTCTTAAAGTATCACCCATGAAAGGGGTGATGAGATTTGGCAAGAAGGGCAAGCTTAGTCCTCGATACATTGGTCCCTTTGAGTCTAGAATGTGTAGGGCCAGTGGCTTATAGATTGGCCTTACCTCTTAACCTATAGGGAGTTCATCCGGTATTTCATGTATCCATGTTGAAGAGATATCATGGTGACAGAGATTACATCATAAAATGGGACTCAGTTGTGTTAGACAAGGACCTTCAGTATGAGGAAGAACCAATTGCAATTCTTGATCGTGATGTTCAGAAGCTGAGGAACAAGGAGATTAAGTCCGTGAAAGTTCAATGGAAGCATTGTCCAATTGAGAAAGCTCTTTGGGAAACCGAGAAGGACTTACGAGACTAGTATCCCCAGTTGTTCGTCGATTTAGGTATTACTCTACTCTAACTTTTGCCCATTTTTCCTAGTTTGTCACTCAGGGACGAGTGATGGGTAAATTGATATCTATTGTAACGACCTGTTCCCATCGTTATAGAAAAACCAACGGAGAAAATTTTTGGGCCAAAAAACTTTTTCGTAGTAACTAGATAAATAAGACGTTAAGTAACCCGTACAACTTTACGAAATTGAATTTGTGCGGGTAGAACTCCTGAAACTGATCTTAGCGTGAATGGGTATTTTCTGAGTATCATGGGAGAAAGATGTGTCGTGAAATGGGGATTTGGAATTCTTAAATTTACTCACTGTTTCCATGCAAGCCGTTGTGGCGGAATTATTCCCTCTAAGGCGGTACTGCTATAGCGGGATGAGGTTCGCTATGGTGGGACAATCGCGATTTAAGTCAAAAATAAACCCCAAAATCATTTTATTATGCACTTTTTGACTTTGAGATCTAGGAGACGACCCCAGGTGTTTTCTTGATAGTTTTCCACCATTCTTGAGGCTAAAGGTAAGGTTTTCACTCCCCAAATCCATTTTTCAATCCGTAGAATGTAAACTAGTGGGTAATTATCGATGATGAAGGGTTTTGATCGGGAAATTATGGTGGAAAAAGCCCTAATCTGGGTATGAGGATCAAGGGTTTGATCTAGGGTTGATATTATTGATTAGAATCCGGGTAATTGGGTCTTATTTATTGATCCTCATATTATTATGATTGTTTGTAGACCAAGAACAAGTGGAAAGAATCTGCAAAGGGAAGAATCAAGTTTCTTAGGGGATTCAAGATTTGTTCGAGGTAGGTGATGATTGTGATTTCATGTTGGTGTAATATATGTTTGTAATTACTTCATTATAATGCATGTATGTATGCGAATGTTGCATTATTGATCACACTAATCATAAATAAGTATGCACAAAGGACTACATGCTATGAATCACCTCTTATTGTATGATTGTGAAAATATACATTGTGATTGTGATTGTGGTTTGTTGAATGGAGTGGGTGTCACGTTCCGACACACTAACTGGGATAGTTTGCCACGTATCGACATAAACATTGGAACGGGTGTCACGATCCAACACGCTAACTTGGATCAGGTACTACGTACCGGTACACTAATAGTTTGGGTATGGGTTCCATGAGAGGACCATTGAATTGAGTTCCGTTAGAGGACCATTGAATTGTGTTGTGTATCTATTTGTGATGATTACGTTTATATATAATGATGATTGATATTATATATGTTTGGTATATGGTTGTTTTATAATGTTGTGGTTACTTGTATGTGTTTCACTTATTGGGATAACCACGTGATCCTACTAGTACACTGCGGTTGTGTACTGATACTGCACTTGCTCTTTCTTTGTTTGGTATAGGGTATCCCACCGGAGGGTTAGTGTGGATGCCAATCACGATGGTCTGGGTCGTGACACTAACATGCATTACACAAATGATATTATAAAGCAGTAGACATATATACATAGATAAACTGAAAAGCATACAACCATCACCTACCTCGAATCAAGTCTCTTGGAAATTCTAAAGAACCCAAGCTTTCTCCTTTCAAAGTGTCTTGCCTTGTTCTTGGTCTAAAATAATAAGAAATACAACAATCAACCAACATTGTCCTATTAATACCTGAATTATAACTAAATCCTAACTCCAAGACAATCCATTATCATTCGTCCCAACCTAGGGCTTTTCCCACCATGAAATCATGTCAAAACCCTTCCCCAAGAGTAATAATATCTTAGATTTTAAGGCTCAAGAATCAATGTATAAGGTTTAGGAGTAATAATTTTACCTTTAACGATAAATTTTGTGGGAAATTGAGTGCAAATAACCCTAAATCACCCCTCCCAAGTCCAAGAAAATGTAGAAAACATAAGGGTTTGAGGTTGTTTGCGTATAAAATCTCATTTCTCTCTATTGTAGCGGTGCAACCCGCTATAGAGGAACTTACCCCACTATAGCCACTTGCACTTGCCTACTACAATTGACGCCCTCCGCTATAGCAGACTATGCAAACTTTAGGGACTCTGAAATCCCTAAAAATTCCATTTTTCACAACATACCTAATTCCCTTGACATCCCGAACTATCCCTTTCATGCTGAATTCGATTTTGGCAGTTCTACTCGCTTAAAATCGATTCTGTGAAGCCCTACGACTTTCTTAATGTTTTGGATGCAAAGAAATGACAACCACGCCAAGACATTTCACCCTATTTACTCTGAGATTTCTCTAGGCTGTACCTAGGCCAGATTCTTTCTGACATTGGCCTAGCCTAAATTTTTTAAGTCAATATCTGGAAAGTGTTTTGGACCAAATTCTTTCACCATTAATCTAGTCATAAGGATGACGATGTGTCATTACAATAGATACCAGTTTACCTATTACTCGTCTTTCGAGTGATGAAACAAGAAAAATTAGGCTAAAGTAGAAAAGAGGATAGTACTTGCATCCTCGAATAAGTGAGGGTACTTGTGTCACATGTCTCTCTATGTCTCCCACATAGAATCCTCAACCGAAAGATGTTTCCACTGAAACTTTACTGATTTGATCTCCTTGGTCCTCAACTTCCGGACATCCCGATCAAGAACCACAATCAATTCATCTTAATATTGCAAGTCTTTGTCTAACACTATTGAGTGTCATTTGATGATATAATCACCATCCCCATGGTACTTCTAACTTGTAAGCCACTTGCCCATACCATCAAGAATCTCAAATGGACCAATGTAGTGAGGGCTGAGCTTACCCTTATTACCAAACCTCATAACTTCTTTCATAGGTGACACCTTCAATAGAACCTAATCACCAACCTGAAATGTTATGTCCCTTACCTTGCAATCCACATACTCCTTCTGCCTGCTCTTGGCTGCCAACAACTTAGCCTGAATTTCTCTCACCCTTTCCTGAGCATCCTTAACCAAACCAACACCTAATGGTTTCACATCCTTAGCCTTAAACCAACCTATGGTTGATTGTCATCCCCTCTCATAGAGTGCCTCAAAAGGTGTCATATCATGTTAGAGTGATAATTATTGTAGGAAAACTCACATATGGGTAAAAATTGATCCCAATGGCCCCCAAAATCAACCAAACATGCTCTCAACATGTCTTCGAATACCCGGATAGTCCTATATGAGTAACCGTCAGTTTATGGATGCAAGGTTGTATTGAAAGTGAGTTGAGTGTCCAGCGTCTCATGCAACTTACCCAATTTTGAAGTAAATTGAGTTCCATGGTCTGAAATGATAGAAAGGGCATGATATGCAACCTTAGTATATCCTTGACATAAATCTTTGCAAATTGTTGAGATTTGCAATTCAGTTTGACCAAAATGAAGTGGCTGATTTAGTCAACCTGTTAAGAATGACCCAAATCGAATCATACTTCCCCAAGATCTTAGGTAGTCCCACTACTAAATCCATAGTTAGCATTCCCACTTCCATTCGGGAATAGGTATTCTTTGAAGCAATCTTGAATGCCTTTGATGTTCATACTTTATCTGTTAGCAATTATGATATTTAGAAACATACTCAGCAATGCGTTTCTCCATTTCACTCAACCAGTAAAACTATCTCAAATCCCTATACATTTTGGTCACACTCGGATGATTATAATACTGCAAACCATGAGACTCTGCCAACACACTTGGATCAAGTCAACAACCCAAGGAAAAAAAATCCTTCCTCTAAAACCAAGCACACCATATGCATCAAGAGTGGCATCTTGGGTCTCCCCAAACACCACATTTATTTTGAACTTAACCAATTCCTTATCCCAAAATTTCTTAACCTTGATTCTCTCTATGAAACTGGGTTTAACCTCAATACTGACTAACACTCCACCCGTTTGAGAGATACCCAACCGCATGAACTTATACTCCAAAATCCAAATCTCTTTGGCTAAGGGTCTCTTAGACACCCCTAAGCAAGCCAAAGTGTCCATGCTAATTGTCTTCCGACTCAATGCATCTACCACCATATTAGCCTTACACGGATGGTAATGAATGGTCACATCATAATCCTTGGTCAAGTCTATCCATCTTCTCTACCTCAAATTCAGATCCATCTGAGTGAACACATGTTATAGATTGTGATCGGTGTATATCTCACACTTAACCCCACAAAGATAATGCCACTAGATTTAGAGAGCAAATACTACCACTGCCAACTCTAAATCATTGGTAGAGTATTTCCTCTCATGGACCTTTAACTGCCTAAAAATCTAAGTTATAACGTTCCTTTCCTAAATCAATACAATACCCAATCCCAAATTTGAAGCATCACAATAAACAATGAATCCTTACCTTCCAGTGGCAATGTCAGGATATATGCTTTAGTCAAAAGATCCTTGAGTTTTTGTAAACTCTCTTCACAGTTATCTGACCACTCGAATGATACCTCCTTTTAAATCAACTTGGCCAACTGCATAGCAATAGAAACAAAAAATTTCATGAACATGCGGTAGTAGATAGCAAGACCCATAAAACTCCTAACTTCGATCACCAAGCTAGGATGAACTCAGTTCTTGACTGCCTCAATCTTTTTGGGATCTACCATTACCTCTTATTTTTATACCACATGCCCGAGAAAGGCAACCGATATCAGCCCGAATTCACACTTAGATAAATTAGCATACAATTTATGTTTCCCCGAGATATCCAGAACAATATAGAGATGATTTGCATGCTTTTCCTTTCCCTTGGAGTAAATTAAGATATCATTTATAAACACAATCACAAAAGAATTCAAAAATGGTTTGAACACCCCATTCATCAAACTCTTAAACGTTGTAGACACATTAGTCAACCCAAACGACATCCATAATAACTCATAATTCCCATACCAGGTCCTAGAGGTTGTCTTCAGGTTTCTTCTTTAAGTGCTGATACTCCAACTTTAAGTCAATCTTAGAGAATACAGAAGTACACTGCAACTAGTCAAACAAATAATCTATGTAGGTAAGGGGTATTTATTCTCAATGGTGACCTTGTCCAACTACCAATAATCTATGAATATTCTCATGCTACCATCTTTCTTCTTCATAAATAGCACAGGAGCAACCCCAAGGAGAAGCACTAGGATAGACAAATCCCTTATCAAGCAATTCTTGAAGTTGAGTCTTATGTTCTCTCAACTCTGTCGAAGTCGTGCGATATAGAGGAATAGAAATCGGGCGAGTTCCCGGCTCCAAATAAATACAGAAGCCTATGTCCATATCTAGAGGCATATTAGGAAGATCTTAGGAAATACTTCATGAGATTTCAGAACCACGGAAATAGACTCAAAGGAAAGGGACTTTGCACTAACATCACGAAGATAAGCTCAATATTCCAAACAACCCTACCCTACTAGTTTGCTATCCCAAAGGAAAGATATGATCTTTAATGGCTTAGGCATGTACACCCTTTTCCCAATCTAACCTTACCCTACCTAGGATCTGTAGAATCACTATTTTAGCATTACAGTTTAACACAACAAAATAATGAGACAACTAAGTCATTTCCAAGATCACATAAAAGTCTAGCATATCTGATTGATTAAATCTATCTGAGTATGTTGGTCCATAAACAAAATAGAACAATCATGATACACATGGCTTACTACTACAAACTCTCTAACAGGAGTAGCAATATAGATATAGGCATCAAATATATAACAAATCAAATAAAGTCTTAGAGAAAAACTAATAGATACATAAGAATAAGCAGAACCTGGATCAAATAACATGGTATCCATTCGGTCACAGACAAGAATAGTACATGTTATCACTAGTTCTAATGCCTTAGCCTCTAGTCTGCCCAAAAATGTGTAACACTGAGCTCTTTCATCATTATAGGCAACCCTCCTTTCGGGTTGAATGCCTCTTCTCTGTGCATTATCATTACCTTGGCCTTCACGACCTCTTTGATTACCTCATCGCTTACCTTGTGGACGTCCTCTGCCAATATTACCTTTACCCCTCTAGAATCACTACTCTAGTCTACTACTGAACCTGACTAACTACCGGTTTGTGAAGGTATTCCTTCTTAAATTTCCCTAGCTCACCACAATAGAAACAACCACAGTCAAGTGTGGGCCTTTTGGCTGATACATAAGAAGCCTCTTAACCACCATAGAAGCGGGCATATCTGTCTGAATCAAACGAGCTGCAAAATTCATGCTGATCCAAACCCATAGAATACGAACTATTGTAGTTACCCACATTCCTAGAATTCATAGACATAGTCATGACCTGTCTAGCCTGCTAAACTCCCTCTACCTTTTACATGATATTAGTCACCTTAGTATAAAGCTCATACTTGCAGAGGTCATTTACAGAGACAATACTTGCAACTCAAAATTCAAGCTTTTGATGAAAAAGCAAATCATATCCATCTTCAACTTCACCAACTTCGTAGCATAATGGTAATAGGCATGAAATATATCCTCATAAGCAACCATAGTCTCAAGAGACATAAACTCATCCTTCTTCCTATCTCTAGGTACGAGGGCACATATTTCTCTAGGAACAATGCATAGAACTGTGTCTAAGTTAGTGGAGTCAATATTAATGATCAACCTTCCACAAAAGCTCTCCACCACTTCTTGGCCTCACCTTGAAGCTGAAAAATCACAAATTCAACCCCATGTTATTGCAAAATACCCAACCTACGTAGCCTATCATAATACTCTAAGATAAACTCAAGGCATCCTCATTCTCAGAATCATGGAAACAAGATGCTTAAGCTTCAAGAACTTTGCCAACATCTCATGTTCAGTACTAGTCATCATTGGTCCAAGTAGTGGACAAATAAGGGAATCAGTGCTCGAGCACCATCCATCTTAGGGATTGTAGTAATAATAGGATGATTGAAGGGAACGTGAGTAGCCTGCACCATGGGAGTAGCTTTAGTACCTTCCAACCCACTAAGAAAAGCTAACACTTGTTGAACCACTCCAACATCCATAGAGGGAAGACCTATAAATCCAACATTTGCTCTCAGCTCTGGTTTAGCCTTGTCCTCATCCTTAATCTCTATATCTACCTCTTCCTCCACATGATCTTGGGGGTAAGGGTGGGGTCGCTTCATGTGGTACATTCCTTGCCTAAGCTCCACCTCTAGCAGGTGTTTCCCTGTCTATGCTCTTGCCCCTACCCTTACCTTTACCTCTACCACGACCACAACCTCTCGATATAGGGTCAGTTGTGGTCTCTGTTAATGGGGTTACTACCCTATCATGGTTGAGTCGAGTATCAACCATCTGCAGATAGAAGAGTGAAAAAGGTTAGATGCCGATTGGAATCAAGTATCGTACGAATGAAGAAAAAAGAAAGAATTTTCCTAAAGTCCTGTAGCCTCTTGTAGAAAAGTACATGCATCTCTGTACTATTATGTAAGACTCTACGTATACTCGTTTTGGTATAACAAGATCAATGAACCTAGGCCTTTGATACAAAGTTTTTCATGACCTAGATCATCGTAACTGAAATCTATAATAAACCACCCGATGGGAGGACCAACAACTAACCAAAACTAAACCCAACACCCCAATTATTTAAAAACATGTTGATCATATAAAAGTAAGAAAATAGTTTTCAAACAACTAAAGATTAAGTCCCAATATAAACTCAATCAATAGTCAAAACATGTGTGGAAATAAACCCCTAATAACTGAAAGTCGTGGTACCAAACTTTAATGTCTAAAATGAAAGGGATTCAACCCAGAAACTTAACATAGTAAACAATAATCTATGAATGTCTTAGTCCAATAATAAGGAAACAAAAAGTAGAAGAATCCATGACAGCCAGGAAGAATCGCTTATCCTTGAATTTAAAGTTAGACGTCCGATAAATGATCTCTTGGATCTGTTGCTGGAAGATGCCTTGTACTCAACAAGGAAATAACATGTGTAGTATATGTTAGAAGCCACAATGTACTAGTAGGATCACACGTCCAGTCCAAGATATGAATGTAAACAATCTACCACTGTACAGTAACACAAAATAACACATAACGATTATAAAATAATATAGACTCCCAGTCACATATCATGAAACAATAAATACATTGATACATGTCCCACATGATCACAAATGCAAATGTCGGTCTGCTCATGGAACCATAAACACATACATGTTCCTCTCATGGTGTAACAACCCATTAGGTTGTTTTGAACACTAGATCTATTTCTTTCATAAAAGTACCTTCCCTTAGATTTTAAATAAGAATTTTAAACTATTCTCCCAACTACGGTTATTTAGTTGGTGGGTATTTATTAAATAATTAATTTTTAATTGATTGTAAATAGGCCAAGTCTGAAATTTATTTAATATTCTACACCACTTGGCCATGTATATGAATAAAGTAGTGGGGTTTAACATTTATTTAATTATTTAGTGGTCCATAATTGATTGCCCTAATTATTTAAAAGGAAAACAAGTAGCCTCTCAAAGAGGACTTCAACGATAACCAATCTAGCTACATCAGGTAACCATGTCTAAATCATTGTATTGTAGATATGGGTAGAGATTATACAGTTATTATCATGTTGAGTTGTTTTGTGAAAGAGAAAGAAGAGAATTGAGTGGTGAGTTAAATTGCAATTTGTATATGTTGTTGCGTTCTTGGACTTCAGGAAAATAAGAGTTTGTTGGCTAATGAAGAATAATATTTGGTCAATCAATTGGTGGCTAGTGATTTTACAATGAAAAGTTGATGATTGGATTATAATTATGGGCGAATCATTGAGGCTGAAGGTATAGAATGAATTAGTAAAGTGTAGGGCAACTTTCTACAAATGTATGTTTAGTGGTTAGTTACTGGTAGTCATGCTTAATTCTTAATTGTGTAAATTGTTTCTGTTTTCATTATTATTTTTATAGTTATCACATTATGATTAAAGATTTGCTATATTGAGATAGGTTATTAAGTATTAGGTTTGCTGTATTACATGAATTTCATTAAAGTTATATTATTTAGAGGAATTGAGACTTAACCTTATGATTGAAATTTGAGAAAATATAAGAGTTGACATATTAATTGGCATCACAATTAAAAACTTGATTATAGAATTGAGAACGTTTACTTACAAATTATGCATATTTGATAGACTGGGAACGTTCGAAAGCATTGAGGAAAGAAAAAAAACATTGGGAAATTAGCTTGCTTTGACTTCAGTTCTTCGGTGGGGGAAGGTTATGGTTTGTTCAACGGAATAGAGAGATCTTAATAGTGATTAACAGTCATTGATTAATATTATGAAATTTTTTATGTTCTTAATTGTTGTGGTTTGGATGATTTATATGTTGTTGTGATTGGTCTGTAATCCCAAGACCGTGAAATCCATAAACTTGTACTTCATGTATCAAAGTGATGTCTTGAATAAAGAAGGCTTGATGAAATATTGTTAATGAAGTGGAAAGTGATGATAAAGAATGATAAATTAACTATATTGTTGGATTGGGTGGCACGAGCTGACACAATATATTTGGATCGGGTGCCACAAGCCGACACAATATTATTGGATTGGGTGTCACGTTCCGACACGGTAACATTAAAGGAAAACATATTAGATCATCTGGTGGCTAACTCTTCTTAGTTTTAGGCTTGACATTTTGCTAGAAGATAAAGAAACTTGAATACATTGAATCAGAAAAGGAACACACATCAATGTTTATGGAGAAGCAACGTAAAGTAGATTATCAAGTATTTGACTAGGTTGGACATATGCCTTCAATAGCTTAGATGTTATGTTGTAGACATTGTCTGAGCACACTCTTGTTCAGACTTTGTATTAGTATAAATATATTGTGGGAAAAGCTTCTCATTTTCTTCACGTTAAAGATTTCTCTTTGTAAATAAGTCATGTATCTTAGTTCAATTGTCCTGAAACATCTGATGTTTGGTTTATAAATGTTAAACAGTAATCAGACATAACATATTCTAGAATGAGATATCAAAGTTTCACTCCACTGAATTACACCTTACTTTATTCGAGCATTCAACAATGGATCACACCTTATTTTTAGTAGGGAAAATTATACAACAAGGCAAACATGTGATATGTATTTACGATAAATCACTATAATTTAAAACAATTACAATTGTAGCTATAAGTAAGTTTTATCAAAAATTTCTCTATCACTTCTCCCTCTCTCCCTTGCCTATCTCCTCCCCTTGGGGGGGGGGGGGGGGGGGGGGGGGGGGGGGG
>JAJOOR010042125.1:0-11220 GCA_036250505.1 Solanum acaule
TTCATAGCCTTCAAGGCTTCATTCAAAGACTCAACCCTAATTTCATATAAATTATACATAACCTAGGGTAGAATCATCATACAAACATGAATTACATAGCATCACATTCAATTCATAGCCTTCAATTAATATCCAACACAAGCTAGGGTTAGATTTAAGAAAAGAAGGAGAAACATGGGTTTCATGGGGAATTCTTCAAGAAATCACCAATACAATAAATTCATCCATAATTGTTCATATAACATCAATCAAAGTCAGTTTATAACATCAATTTCACTTTAGAAAGAAGACCCACGTTTTTGGATTGAAACCTAGAAATTGGAGATTTTGAAATTCATCTTGAAGGGGCCCTCTTGGGGAAAGGAATCCCAAGAGTGATAAGCAACCATACCTTATTGACGAATTAACCACGAAAACCTAAGTTGAAACCTTGGAGAGTTGGTCTTCTTCTTGAAGCTCCAATCTTCTTCAATGGAGTTCTTGAGAAGAGAGAGAAAGAGTAGAGAGAAGGAGGAACTTTAGGTTTAAATCTTTGGGGTCTTGTGTTTGAGTGATAAAACTGAGATAAATGGACTTAAAAATCATTATATACACGTCCCCTAAAGTACCATAAATACACCTCACTTAGTTGGACTCTTTAATGAAGTAAAAACTGATTTCTGAATTTCGGCATTTTCGTTGCGGAACAAGTCCGCAACGCGGAGCTGTTCCTTGAAAATATTTGGAATTAAATTTTGAGACAGAAGAGTCTGCGACATGACCGTGACGCGACTGAACTTTTGCTCCTTGGGGTAGCTAGTCCGCGACGCGCCCTCATTCCCTCGATGCACAATTTTGCAAACTGTCTTGGCAGCTTGCTTTGCCAAGGTTCGGTCCTCCTCGAGGCCCCTTAGGGTGGCCCCGGGGAGTCATATTCGAACGTCTTGACCCTATAAACATATATTTACTTATTTTAAACCTTTTTACAAAATTATACCATCATACGACACTCCCAAACCTGCCCAAAACCTAAGGACACACTAGGACATATTCTTCTCTAGTTTTCGGACGTCTTGGTCGTTTCTTGACGTTTAGAATTTTACTCTTCCAAACCAAGTCAATTGCATTAATTTAGGTTTAGAAACACCATTTTAACTATTTTTTAAGTCATTATTCATAAGGTGAGGCTCTAACTTAAGTCATAGAATTTCCGGGGTGTTACATTGGTAATCACATTTCAAGTGCGATTTTTCCCTCCCTCGAAGATGCTGACTCTTCGGGATAGCATTCAGAGCTTTAAGCGTCTAGAAGGAGAGCCTTTGCACGAAACATGGCTATTGTTCAAAAAGTTGGTGCTTCAATGCCCAACCCATGGTTTGCAAGATAACGTGCTGCTACAGTACTTTTACCAGAGTTAGGTCTGCTCATTGAGCAAGAGATGGCCATGAGGTCAAAATAGGTTCAGACCTCCCTCTCATTTTCGGTGTTGATCACGGAGTTGTGAAGGAGGGCCTGTGTCCCCATGATTTAGAAGACGAATGTGGAGGTGACACCCACTTCCTCTACTGACATTCGACGGATTGAGGTCGAATACTTAAGGAATGAGGTCGACAAGAAAAGGGTTGCACCGGTGGATACGTCCCCGGTAGTTTATGTTGACATGTTGCCGACTGAGGCAATACTGCCCCCTCAGGCTAGTGAGACGATAGGTACCTCTAGTCCTTCTACTTCTGCTACTCCTAGGAGTTGAGGTTCCTCCTTAGTTATGTGCATTTTGATGAAGTTGCATTAATGATTGGGTTGTTAGTTTCTCTCCTACACTTTTTCTTGCTAGTTGAGTTCCATTCGAGGACGAATGTTCCCAAGGGGGAGATATTGGTACACCTCAGATTCGACATGGGCTAAAAAGGGGCCAAAGCTGGCAAGTCACAAGCCCAAAACTAGACCATGGGACCCCCCACGAAGCCCTAGACGGGCCATGAAGGGGACCACGGTCCATTATGGTGCTTGTGACAAGAAGGCAGAACCTGGCCCAAGCAACTTACCTCTCGCGAACCGCTACACAGGCCATGAAGAGGTAGACGGGTTGTTAAAGCGGTCGTGAAGGGGGATCAGGTCAGTAGGGGTTCTCCCCTAGCCACTAATCAAGGACCACGAGCATCAAAATGGTTCGTGAAGCCCTATATGGACTATGAAGTCTCCTTGAAGGGGTTTTATCAGACTTAAAATTTAGGGTCAACTTCAAACAATCATATCTTTTATCACAAAATGAATTAGGTGGCCCATAACCTATCAAATTAAAGATCTTTGAGTCATCTTCCCAACGCCACTGAGTTTGCCTATTTGAGCTCGGAGTAAAAGCTATGCCCCAAATAGTGAAGCCCTATTAGGCATAAATTCTTCAAGACCTGTTAGACATGTCATGGTACTTTAGACGGACCATTTTGGGCTTCCAGTGAGTCAATTCGGCAAATTTTAAGTCAAGGGTTATAGGGTTTTTTTCCAATTGTTTTGACTCAATACTATGTCGTGTTTCCTTCTACCCAAACCCTATATAAGGATTTTTACCCCCAAAATCACCCAAATCAATTCATTCTCTGAAATTCTAAGAAGAAGATCAAGTCATCCTCTCAAATATTTCTCTCTCTAGAAGTTTGAAGAAGAAAGATGGGGTTTCAAGATCAAGTCTCCTAATCCCCCATTGATTTCAAGGTTTTGGTATCAAGGTATGATAGTCTTAATCTATGGAGCCTTTTCCTCCATAGATTTCCTAAATTTCTCAATTTTGAAGCTAGAAGTCCCCAATTTAAGTTAGGTTTTTCTTCTATGTCATGGGTTATTTTCAATGTTGATTTATTTGATTGTTTTATGAATTATTATGCATGAATTGAGATAATTCCATATTTTTAAGATGAATCCCCATGAACCCATGCTTTAACCCATGTTTTCTAGATTTTGATGATTTAAAGTGGGTTTTAAACTATGAAAGGTTAATTAAGGAAATATGCATGTTTTTTCTGAAATTGATGTAATATGATGTAAGTTGCTTTGAGAGTATAGCAGAAATGATGTTGTTGTTGGTTGATGTTGTAAAAGGATTTCTCACATAATTACTCAATATATGAATGTGAAAGGTTTTCTCTCATAAATGATTCTAAGGTTGAAAGGTCTTCTCACCTAAAATGAATCAAAGTTAAGGAGTTATTCTTTTTTTGGTAGATAAGGATATTATATATATATTATTGTCGTGCTGGCAAGGAAATATTGTTTGGGGTTGTACCCATTACATTGTTCTGTGCTATTTGTTTGCTAGCATTTATAGTAGTACAAGTTTTAATTTTCCTAACAAAAATAGTTCCGCGAATGTTTGCCTGCACAGCTTCCATGGCATAGAGTGGCGGAACTTCTAAGATGGTTGCTTCTTCCGAAAAAGGTCTTCTTGCCCCTTTCTTGGTCAGCTGATCGGCTACGCTATTCTCCTCTCTGTATATGTGCTTGATGGACGGTGTTCCCATCTTTTCCATCAAGTACCTGCATTTAGAAATAACATTGTTAAAGGCTTGACATTCTTTGCTAATCATGTCAATGGCTTGTATTAAGTCCGTGTTCATTACAAGGGGAATCAGATTCATATTTCAGCTAAGAGAATGCCATAGAGGATTTCTAAGAGCTCTGCTTGGATTCCGGTGATATGGAAGCATGTTTTTATGTACCCAACTATCCAGGTCCCATTGTGGTCTCTAAAAACTCCCCTAATTCCTCCTTTGCCTGGTGTTGTAGGGGCAGCACCATCAGTGTTCAACTTGTAAGAATCGAATAGGAGGTTTCCAAGATATATGGATGGGGATTTTTGAGGTTTTACAGCTCCCCTTCGTATACCCTAGAAGATGGAATTCAGTGGCCAGGGCTACGATACGGTCGATGGGCATTGGGTCCCTTTTCTTTTGGAATTGGTTCTTGTTCCTGATGGTCCAAATGTGCCAAAAGATGAAAGGTATGATTACATCCCAAGAGAGCCATTTGTCAAAGGGTTTGTGCTTCATGTGGTCCTAATGTTGGAGCCAATTGCCCTTGTTTAGGAGGGTTGAGTCGATGCTTGGGATGCTGCTGCTATAGCTTCCCAAGTTCCCCCTGAAAGTAGTAACTCTATTGCAATACAAAAAAATGTGGTATATGGTCTCCCTATCGTTGTTGCAGTACTGGTATGCAGGTTCGATGCTTAGGCCAATGTTGCTGAGGTACTGATTCATGGGAAGTCTACCATGGGTGAAGAGCCAAAAGAAGGTCTTGATCTTGTTTGGGGCCTTAATTTTCCAGATCCAAGAGAGGTCTATTTCGACATTCTCAGGTTGTTTCTTTTGTTGCCTTTCGACCAGGTTATCGGCTGATTTGGCCGTGCATTCTCCATCGTTTGTGAGACCCCATAGTAGGTGGTCCTCTCTATCGCTGGCTTTGGGGAGGAAACTATTAGTGATTCTATTGATCTAGTCCTCAGTGAGGGGTAAGTCCAATTTGTGGAGCTCCCAAGTTCCGCTTGTGAGTAGCTGATTGATTTGACTTCATGGTCATACTTTCTCAAGGGTCCAATAAAGTGCTCCATTATTGTGCCAAAGCTAGGGATCCACTTGTCCTCTAAGAGTCTGACCTTATCTCATTTGTTAACTATCCACCTCGTGCCTTTGCAGCACGTTCTCCAGCCTTTCATGATGCACTGCCATGTTTTGGAATCAGTGGCATACGCCTTGTTTGGGATATCGTTGTGGTAGTATTTGTAGCACAACACTTTAGTCCAAAGTGCATGGGGTTCTTGTACATTCACCAAGCAAGGTATACATGTATGACCTTGTTCCTTAAGTCACTTTTCTGGGTTCTGAAACCTCCTTCATGATTCTGTCTTGTCACCTTCTCCCAGCCTACAAGATGAATTCTTTTCTTTTCAATGTTGGTTCCCCAAATGAAATTCCTTTGGATCTGGTCAATCGCCTTGAGGGTTCTGCTAGGGAGATTGGTGATTTGCATTACATGAGAGGTTATGCTGGGGAGGCTTTTGCCAGCACAATTCTCCCTGCCATGTTGAGGAGTTTGGTTTTCCATCCAGCCACCTTAGCTTGCATGTTATCAATGATGAACTGGTAATCTCTGTTGGAAGGCCTTGAGCAGAGGATGGGGAAGCCTAGGTATTTCCCAAAGGTAGTGGTGCTTTGAATGTTGAGCATTTGGGTGCAAAGCTCCTTGGTAGTATTTTTTGTGTTGTGAGAGAAGAGCACTCTAGATTTAGCATTGTTTAGCTTTTGTCCTGATGCTCTACAAAAATCTTGGAGGATTTTGTTCACAGTATCACTGTTTTTCCTATCAGCTCTCATGATGAGGGTAATATTATCTGCAAAGCAGAGGTGGGAGATTTTTGGCCCAGAGATGGAAATGCCAATAGGTCCCAGTTCTTTTCTACTACAGCTTTGCATATGGTTCTGGCTAGTCTTTCCATACATAGGATGAAGATGTATGGGGAGATGGGGCCGCCCTGTCCAATGTCTCTACTAGGATTGAAGAAGTCAGTAGTAGAGACATTGAAAATTAGGGATATAGAGGAAGTGGTGATGCATGATGAGCTTAGACAATTTGGGAGGGAAATTGAAGTTCTGGATGGTATTGTGAATGAAGGACCATTCAAGTCTGTCAAAGGCTTTTTCCAGGTCAATCTTTAAGAGCATGTTACCCTTCTTTCCTTTTATTAACCTGAAGTGGTTTATGTATTCCTGGACAATGATGGCATTACCTGAGGCCCTTCTCCCAGCTAGAAAATTCACCTGGTTAGGTCCAATGATGCTGTTGAGGTGGGGCTTTATTCTATTAGCAACAATCTTAGAATTAATCTTGTAGATGGTGTTGCAAAGCTGAATGGGTCTGAAGTTTTTCAGAGTTGCGGCATTCTTGCATTTAGGGATAAGACACAGGAGGGCCGTATTTAGCTTAGGGTCTATGGTGCAATTTCTGAAGGTTTCATTGTAGAAATCGGTGGTTTTTGCTGCAAACTGTGTTCCAGTATCTCTGGTAGAACATACATAGGTTGGAGGTCGTCAAGGCCCGGGGCTTTCAGTGGTTTGAAGGATCTGACAGCCTCCCAAATTTCCTCTTTTTCAAGGGGTCTGTCAAGATTGGCCCTGGTTTGATTTCCTAAGGTGGGGCTTTGGTGATGGTTTACTGGAGCATCTCTTGCAGAGTCATTATGCTCCGTGGTGTAGAGTTTGGTGAAGAAGAAATTGGTCACGTTCCTGATATCTTCCTCATTGGTGTACTCATTCCCAACTTCATCCCTTAAGAGGGTGATGCGGTTTCTTTTCCTCCTATTGATGGTGCTGGTGTGGAAGAATTTGGTGTTGGCGTCTCCTTCGGTCAGCCAGTTTATCCTAGATTTGGTTTTCCAAAAATCCTCCTCATATTTCAGTAAAATGTCATAGTCAACAATTAGTTATTTCTCTAGATCGTGGAGGAAAGTGTTGTGGGATTAATGAGGAGAATTTTGGATACCACCCCAGTCTGGAGAGGATTTTCTTCATTTTTTGGAAGATATTTCCAAAAGTGACCTTGTCCCAAACTCTACTCTCTCTCTCTCTCAGGAAGGAAGAAATAGCTTGACTAAGGGGGTTGGGGGGTCAAAATATTGGCTTACTAACCCCTTGAAATTTGGGTGTCCACACCACATGGGCTCCATTCTGAAAGCCCTGGCCCCTCTAGTGGTTGTCTTGGGGGTAAGCCACCGTTGGAGGGGGAAATGGTTAGAGTGGGTCCTCGGGAGGTGGATAATACTAGCCTTAGGGTGTTGCAAGATCCAGTGGTTATTTGCTAGGCCTCTGTCAAGCCTTTGCGGGATTAGGTTTTTTTTACTCTTGTATATTTTATTGGTCCATGGGTACCTACTCCCTTTAAAACCCAAGTCAATCATGTTGCATTGGTTTAAACATTGCCACAAAAGGTTGGCACGATTGTTATTTATGCCCCTACACCTAAATTTTTCCTTAGCTTGGAGTACTTCATTCAAATATCCTCCTAAAATCCAGGCTCCATTGTAGTTTTGGGAGATTCTAATCAGGATATCCCAGAGGGTGGAGCGATTATTGAAATCATTACTAGCATATATATCATAAAAGAGCCACGGAGTTTGCTTAGGGTTTACCTTGAACATTACGTGGATGCCTTGGGGAGTCACTGTCATGTTGTCTAGCTTCAGCAGATCTTCCTTCCACATTATTACAGTTCCTCCAGATAATCCTTTATAGGCTGATTAGATGTGGGTGTCGTAGCCCAGGTCTTTGTTGATTTTCTCATGTAAGTTAAGGAGTTATTCTATTAATGAGGCAAGAGGCGATTACCCATGACCTCCAATGATAAGACAAGTGGTGATTACCCATGTCTCATGAATGTTAAGAATAATGAATATTCCGTGGGAATTATAGTTAGTACCTAGTGGACAAGAGGCGATTATCCATGCCATAAATTATGTGCCACCATAGGTTGTCGAGATAGACATTAGCTAGTAGATCTACGTAAGCTAGAAGTTCATGGTTCTTACTTTGACAAGTGAGAACACCTCTTTTCGGTGTGGGGTAGACACCGGATTCCATGTTGATAGCTCACACTAATGAATTAAGGTTACTTCAAGAAATATCTCACAGATGTTTTCAAGATGTTAGCTTGCATTGACCATGTTTCTAACTCTTTTATCTCATGTTTTAGCTTGGTCATGGCATATCATGAAAAGGTCCTTTTTAGCATGATTTCATATATTTATACATTGCTATCATACTTGGTACATTTTTGTGCTAACGCATACTCTTGCCTACATTCTTCCAAATGTAGGGTCCGACGCTCCAGATTTGCACCCCCGTGACTAGGGATTTCTTAGTAGATATTGAAGATTTGTGAGTCCTCACATTTCGAGGACCAAGGCTTTACTTCCTATTATCTTTACTTTTTAGTTTTATATGTGATGTACAGGTTACGTCCCGATCACTCTTTGTACTAGATGTCTTTGAGACATTGCTTAGACTTCCACTTCATTTTATAAAACTCTTATGTTGGAAAAATGTTCTTTTAAATTTTCTTGAATTTCTATTATCTTGTATGATGTAGGCTAAGTGTCTTGGGTAGGTCCTCTCGGGGTCCTACACACCATGTTACACCTACGGTCTACCTTGGGTCATGACATACCTAGTGAAGAAAATTATGAAGTAATCCTTTAGATTTCAGGGCTGAACTTGAAGGAGAGCTATGCTTCTTCTGGAGAGAAAATTGTCGCCTCTTTCTTTTATTTTCTTCTAAGTCTGATAATTTTTAGCAGAATGAATGTTTTAGGTAGTTTCTGATTAATTAATTAGGCTTAGACGAAGTAAAATGACGTAGATTAAGTACTTAACGCATAAGGGGAAAGACCAAAATGACCCCAACTTTTAAAGATGAAAACATGCCCAAAACGGCTAGTCTCACGATCCGTCTACTGCTTCACGGGCCATTTAAAGCATCACGGCCCGTCTAGTGGGTCGTCATGTTGCCCTGCCCGGCAAGGCTTCACTAAAACAAGCATAACTTTTTACTTCGAGCTCGAAATTAGGCAAACTTGGTTGCGTTGAAAAGAGGACTCAAAGACCATTAATTTATAGGTTATGGGCCACCTAATTCATTTTGTGCTGAGAGATATGATCATTTGAAGTTGACCAAGAACTTAAAAGTTGATGAATCCCTTTCACGGGTGACTTCATAGTCCGTGTGAAGCTCAACGGATTGTCTTAGTGCCCGTGATCCTTCATGGTCACTGGTGCAACTTCACAGGTGGGGTGATAAGTCATGGACCTCTTCACGGCTCGTGAATCCTTTAGTAGACTGCTTTTTTCTCTTTTTCATTCCAAGTTCAAATTTTTGAGGTGTTACAGACCCATCCACCACTCATACAGACACCGGCATATAAATTCCACAGCTTTGTCTTCACTCTTTGTTTTTATTTTCATTTTAGTGCATTGAGGACAACGCACACCTCTTTGAGAGAGGTGTGGGTAGTCCATTCGACAAATCTCCTGGTGAAGTCTTAATAACTGAGATACTTGTCCAAATTTGCTTGTTGAGTTTCTCGGTGAAGTCTAAGTAGCCCATACACTCGTATGTGTCCTTGGGTTTTTCTTGTTGTCTACTTTCCCCAAGGACCTTTAATTTTAGTTGAATCAGCATGTTTAGGATGTTTTGTAAAAGTGAAAGAACAATATGAACGCTAAAATACATGGCATGATGGTCGATTTTTTAATAAAAATAGGACTTCTCTAAATTATTGATGTGTTGTGTTTACTACTTTGATAAGTATGACTATAATGGATCTTTGCATGTCATGATATATACTAATATAATAAGCATGACTTAATCTAGAATATGAACTTGATATAATGATTAATAGTGAGACTCTATGTCATGTGTGTGTGAGATAATTGCATCATTCTTACTGTGTGTACCGATTCAAAACTTGCCCCATTAGTCGTGCGAAGATTGTTGAACTATTGGTTAGGAAAGGATCATAGGTCGTTGTTGAAATTATCCCACTTAGTCGTAAAATAACTACCCAAATGAAAGTGTTTTATTCCTCGATCCAAATTTTTGAGTCAAAAGAGTATGTGTTATAACTCATAGCTCTAAGCCCCAATTCCTTGGTGAAAAGAGTTGTTGCCTTTAATCATCGAAAAAGAGAAAAGAAGGAACCACTATAATGACCGCTGGTAGAAATATCGTCCTTTTTGCAATCCTTCTTTTGAGCCTGACCGTTATCGAGGCGTCTTCAGAGGTAGTTAAAACCCTTTATTTCAGGGAGGCAACATAGGATCTTTCTTTTAGGATAGGACCACATACCTCATCCAAATTTTTTTTAAAACATGGACTTGTGTCATAACGCAGATATCTATTTATTGAATATAGTATAACACGTGATTTCCACCGATCTCCGCCAACAATCGTTCTTTTCTTTTCATAAGATCTATTCTTGGGCTAGAGCGTTAATATAGATTTTCTCTTTTATATGGGATAAGGCTTTGGAGACCTAGAATAGGATTCCCTTTGTGTGATATCCTTACTAGTACCAGTCTAACTAAGAGTCATCTGCTAGGACAGCTTCCTGAACGATACGAACTAGGACCAATTCTGGTTCTTCTTTCTATCAAAATAAATCGAATTCGAAAGCGTACCACCCTTCTTTACTTTACAACCAGCATCCGTTGGACATTGAGATGTTCATGCAAAGCATAGGCTAGACAGGCGGTAGACTTCACCCCAACCCAATCGTGAGAAATTCTTGCAACTACAGAAACTATAGACCATGGACTGGATGATAGAGGGTAATCGTTACATATTGAAAGATTTTGGAATCTTAATCCAAATTAGATTAGTATAGGAATGTGGAATAAGAGGTGGACCCCGGTGAAGCAAGGGGTCAGTGAGATCGACCATGATCAGTGCAGTTAGATAGTTAGAGTTAGTAGTTTCTTCAACAATTCTAAAAAGAGGAGTTGCTATTTCAACGAAATGCTCTGGATTCTAGGAGGACTATAATGAGGAGGATGACAGACCCACTCACGACAATAAGGAGAAGCAGTGGTTCGAATCCAGAATGGGGGGTGGCTCCAGAGGTGCTGCCTCCAGCACCAACATAAATTGCCAACCCCGCTCCAGGCGTACTCCAGTTAGCTCTTCTCTTACAGAGCCTTTTTTGTTCGATTGCTTTCCTAATCTTCTTCATGCTTCATTAGATAAAGCGTCTTCCAAAAAGTTCTTATTACTTAGAATAGGTCGTCGATTCAGCATTAGATAAAGGGGGTAAAATCCCTGTTTTTACAATTTACAATAAGCGGTTAAAATCATTTTATAAATATGAGTATCCTATATCGATAAAATATTTATTTTGAAATCACCTCTATATTAACATAGTGGTAGAAAGATTACCATGTTGCGTCTAGACTTCAAACAGTTTGTGAAGATAATGAAGTAAATTGGAATCCGCCCTCATCTGCGGCGACGGCCTCTGTATGAGAGAGCGATTCGACATGATCTTCAAAAGAAGAAAAAGAGCCAAGGAGCATCCTTGAATCCTTATCAATCCCCTGAAGTTGGATGGTTCAAACCTAGGGAGATAGAACTCTTTCCAGAAGAGATAAGGCATTAGGCAATCTTTTCTGTCATCGATTGACTCCTATTCCCACTTCTTGGGAGTGA
>JAJOOR010042130.1:0-12547 GCA_036250505.1 Solanum acaule
GGCAAACCCAATATATCATGAAAGGACCAAACATATAGAGATTGATTGCCACTTTATTAGAGAAAAAATACAAGAGGGGTTGGTGCGTACTGAACATGTTAACACTACACTACAACTCGCAGACATTTTAACAAAAAGCTTGGGGAAGACACAACATGAGTTTCTATTAGGCAAACTGGGAATGTTCAACCTGTTCTCATTACACAGTTTGAGGGGGAGTATTGAAGGAGTCACGTGATCAACACATGTGTACAACTGTCCATTAGTTAGTTGTTAATAGTTAGTTAGTTAGCTAATCTGTTAGAGTTAATTAGTCACTGTTAGATATTAGATTAGTCGGTTACATCTATATATAAATGTACATGTCCATACACTGATTCATTCATTCAATATAGAAGAAAACGTGTAACTGTAGAGAGTTTCGATAGAAAATGTTCTACAATTCATGAAAGTAATAAAACAATACATAATTTAGGTATTAAACAAGCAAATATGAATAGTTTAAATTTGTTTGAGGAATTAAATAAAAATCAGAAAGTTATGTACATTAAGCGTTATACTTTTGTATGCTACAGTGCTAATAAATAAAGAAGCACAAAAATTGTTTTGGTAGAATAAATTTAACAATGATAAATAAATAAAGAAGCACATAAAATTTGACAAGGAGAAATAAATAAATATATTTAGTTGAGTTTGCGAAATATTTTTTGACACACATTTTGAGAAACCCTTATTTTTGGCCTATTTTTTAGGGTTTAATTATTTTTGTGGTAATTAGACAATTTTTGGACATAACAGTTGTATGGAGAGGCAGAGCTATTGATGGATAGCCTGCAATAGGAATCGTCATTTTAGGGTCTTCAAAGTATATATAAGAAAAGTTTACATAAGCGCATACAGTGAGGGAACTGAATGCTTCTTCATTCCTAGGGTTAAAATCGAGGACTCTAACATATTCAAAAATTGAGTCCTTCTTTGTTCCCTATTCATCTCTAACTTGTAATTCTAATTGGTTCCCTCCACAAACTTGAAAAAGAAAAATAAATCTTTTTTTTGCTGTATAAAATAAAAATTAAAAAAAAAATGGCTCACGATAATGGAAAAGAGATAGATACGAGAACCGAGGAGGACAAAGCTATAGATGCATGGCTTCCTATCACATCCGATCGAAATGCGAAATGGTGGTACTCTACTTTTCATAATGTCACTGCCATGGTTGGTGCTGGTGTTCTCAGTCTTCCATATGCCATGTCTGAGATGGGATGGTATGTATTTTTACTTTTTCACGTCATATTTATTTGTTTGATTGTAAATTACGATATTTTAATATGAAATTATTATTCTACTCAATATAAAAAGAGAAAAATTAGGGTCAATAGATTATATATTATTTTTCTTGGGATTTGTTTTTTTCTTCTCCAAATTTTAGTTGACAGTAACTATCATAATTTGTGCATTTTTTTAGAATTTTGCAAAGAGAATATCACTTTTTATATTTATTAATTTTTTAATACCACCATTCACATTTATCCTTCTTAATAGAATGATATGACTTATTTCAAAATTAAAGGATATTTTAAGAATATTTAGTTAATATAATAACTACAAATTCAATGTCTTTCTATATAATCTTACTTTAATTTCAAATCCAATCAAACTAAAACATATAATAAAACAATGGGAATAATATATGAAATTTCTGAAAAGCAAATTTCATTAACAAATTTTCGGTCAAACTTAAATTATTTGACTCTCGAAAAGCGAAATATGTCACATAAATTGGAACAGGGAGTAATAAAACAATGGTAATAATATATGAAATTTCTGGATAGATGAGATACCCCTAAAATTAAACAAGGCGCCTCTCACTTTTGGATCTGGATCGAAGAATTTTGCATTTACGATGTTAATATAGAGAAGAGAAATAAGAAATAAAAAAAACTTCTATTTGTACCTTTGGATATATATATATATATATGAAAAGTTGGAGATTGGTCAAATAATAATAGTTAACGGGTTAATTTTTAAACTGCTCGAATAAAGCTTTAATTAATGTATGTGTATTATGGGGTATAGCTAATACATGTATTAGTTATACATCCTCATTGGTATCATAGGGTGAATAACTAATAGACCTTCTATTATTGTTGAATTTGTTGCAGGGGCCCTGGAGTGATAGTAATGTTGATGTCATGGGCTATAACATTTTACACAATATGGCAAATGGTAGAGATGCATGAAATGGTACCAGGAAAAAGATTTGATAGATACCACGAGCTAGGTCAACATGCATTTGGTGAGAAACTTGGTCTTTGGGTAGTTGTACCCCAACAAATAGTGGTGGACGTAAGTTCTTGCATAATATACATGGTTACAGGTGGCAAGTCATTGAAGAAATTTCATGAAACAGTTTGTCCTGATTGTCAACCAATAAAACTTACCTACTTCATCATCATTTTTTCCTCAGTCCACTTTGTTCTTTCTCACTTGCCAAATTTCAATTCCATATCATTTGTGTCCTTGGCTGCTGCAGTGATGTCGTTGACATATTCGACAGTTGCTTGGGCAACATCTCTAGGTAGAGGGATTGAAGGTAGGGTAGTGAGCTATGAACTTAGGGGTGAAAAGACAAGTGACAATGTATTCATGTTCTTGAGTGCACTTGGAGATGTTGCTTTTGCCTACGCTGGCCATAATGTGGTTCTTGAGATTCAAGCTACTATTCCTTCAACACCAGAAAAACCTTCCAAAGGTCCTATGTGGAAGGGTGTATGGGTGGCTTATATCATCGTTGCTATTTGTTACCTCCCTGTCGCTTTTCTTGGCTATTGGGCCTTTGGTAATCAAGTTGAGGATAACATCTTGCTTTCACTCGAAAAACCTATGTGGCTTGTTGCTGCTGCTAACATGTTTGTTGTCGTCCATGTTATTGGAAGTTATCAGGTATGTACATGCATAAAACATCCATGTTATTGGATGTTATGATCAGCGAAAATGCCTAAAACATTCATAAACTTACCAATAATTTACGCAGGTTTTCGCAATGCCTATGTTTGACATGATAGAAACATATGCCGTCAAATCTATCAAACTAAAACCTTCCACTTTTCTTCGCTTCACAGTTCGTACAACATATGTTGGTAAGTGCAATTACATTTTCCATAATTACTTAAACACATGATGGATTTGCAATATTTACTGTACTTTCTTTCTTATTTATTATATAGCATTGACGTTATTCGTCGGTATGACCATACCATTCTTTGGTGGTCTAATGGGGTTCTTTGGTGGATTTGCTCTAGCTCCAACATCATATTACGTAAGTATACTCTATAAGGATTTCACTAATTTTCTTTTTGTGTATTGCTTCACGTCAATCACTCTCTTTTTTTAACTTCTCCAGCTTCCTTGCATCATTTGGCTTATCATTGTAAAACCCAAAAGGTTTGGTTTTTCTTGGTGGATGAATTGGGTGAGTAAAATATTAGTATTTAATTCCATCAATTTAATTTTATCTAATTTTGTTACTTACTATGTGTTTTCCAAATAAATTTCAGTTCTGCATCATAGTTGGAGTATTGCTCACTGTTTTATCGCCTATTGGAGGAATGTGGACTCTTATCAAACAAGCCAAGAATTACCGATTTTACCAGTGATTTGTAGTTTCTTTTTCTGGAAACTTGCGACTGTAAATAGTTATCCTTTTTTTTTTCTTTTGCTATTTTGTTTGTTACATTTATGTTTTAGAATAATTATTTAGAACAACAAAAATGTATGTTGTTATAGATGCTTACAACCTTTGTGAATAATACTTGGAAATAAAATATCTTCGTTTAGGAGTACTACTGTCTAATGCTTTCAGTTTACTTTTTCCTCTGCCAAATGTAATGCCTCTAATTAACTCTTCAAGATGTTAACTAATACTACTAGTTTTAGGGGTTTCTCGTTTAGACACAAGTCTTTCAAAAATTGGTTAAATACACACTTTTTATGATATCATCATTTTAAGGTCAAAAGTTATCATCTCCCATCACAAAAATCTCAAATAATATCCTCTCTATATTAATTAAATTTCTGAGGCATCGCACACATATTAAGGAAAATATTTAAGAACACAGTCTAAACCATAATTTTAACTATTGCTCTTTGTGAAATCATAAATATAACTTTGTAAATAGTGTAAGTATCTCCTATAAAATATAAAACTTCAATAAATGAAAAGTCAAATAATATGAAAAAAGTTTCAAACATACATCTTGAACTTTGAACAATTTAATTATTTTGAAGAATAAAAAAAGGCTAAAAAAATTCACTTTATATAGAATAGAGGGAGTACAAAATAGTCTCTTCCCCATCTCAATCCTTAAGTTTTGAAAAGGCTTAAGTCATACACAATCCCTTAAAATTGTCCGCATATTTTACTTGAACACATCAACTAAGCCTTGTGGTATTGAACACCTCTAGTACTTTGAATTGATACCAATTGAGCATTTTTTACTTAGGTGGCATTTTAGGTGTGATTCACGAATGATAAGCGCGTGAAAAAATTAAATTAGACATTTTTTAAACTTAAAAATCTTTTTCTTCTTCATTGGACTTGTTGCCATCACTTCTCCACCTTACCACTCACATCCGTCATTGTTGCCATAAACACCCTTCTTCTTCTTCCTTTACCATCATTATCATTTTATTTTTTCAAATTTGTTATTATCGCAGCCAATACATCCATTTCTTCCTCTTGTTTTAAGCAACAACTACCATCACCTCTACCATTAACATTGACACTTGGTCATGTTTGGTCTTCAATGTAAAATAGGTATCAATTTGAAGTACTAGAGATGTTCAATAGGTACAAGATTTAGTTGAGGTGTTCAAGTGAAATATGCGGACAACTTTAAGGGGTTGTATATGACTTAAGCCTTTTGAAATTACAAAATAGTCTCATGGATAGGGTCAACAATTGTCACGCAAGGCCTTGGAGAATGATGGATGATGTTAATGAAATTATTTGACTTAAGGAGCTTGCGGGTTTTAATATGGTGCACTGCTTTAGGGAAACAAACAAGGTCGTGGACAAGCTCACTAATCTAAGTAATGGCTTCTCGCAAAATCATATGTTTCAGTTTTATGAAGAACTACAATTGAAAGTGAAAGGGCTCTTGAGAAAGGACAAATTGGGGCTTCCCAATCTTCGTACACTCAACAGAAGGCAACTAGTAAAATCCATTAAAAGAAAAATAACTTTTATTAAAGGAATTTTTTATCACTAGAAGTCCTAATCAAGTCGTAATTGGTCAATAACGATTAAAAAAATTCGGGCACCACTGATCATTAAAAGCTTTGTCCTAAAAAGTTCACGACCGGATTTAAAATCTGGTCATTAAAAAGTCATTAATGATGACATAAAATTTGATCGTTATACCATAGTTTAACAATCAAATTTCCCTTTGTTGATTGGTATTCCCTTCGTTAAAAACCTTTAGTTACTACTACGAATCTCATCGTTATAAATATCTTTAACAATCAAATTTTATTTTGTTCATTCTCTGTTAACTTAAAACAACCACTAAAACACATAAAATAAACATAAAATAAATGAAATATTAATCAAAATATACAAAAATAATCAATATTTATATAAAATTGCACTGTTAATTACAAAGACCCAAAATATCAAATTCATAAAAAATTATCTATCCAATTGTATGATATTATATCTACCAGTTCCAAACAACAAAGAAAGTTAGTGGCATCTACAATTAGGAACATGTCTAAAGCACTTCTAGTAATATTTATTAAAGAAAATGTCGCTGTACTTTTTTCCTTTACAGGTTCTATGTACCTTAACTCTTGATATGTACTTTCTTTCTAGACGGGTTCTACTTGTACATCATACATCACAAGGCTTATAAATCACTAGTAGATAGTGTAGACACACAAATTTTATTGGATTTAATTCATATAAAATTTGAATTAAATCCATGTTTATTTGGGTTAGATGATTAATTTGGGCTTTACAAATAAATAAGTTCATTTTAGGATTAATTACAGAAATCCCACCTTTTAGTTTACTTATTGCCATTATCCCCTATAAGTTTTACAAATTTCCAAAATCCCTCATTTTCACGCATCAAATTAATGTATCTCGCGCATCAAATTAATGTATCAGTGCATCAGATTAGTGTATCTCGTGCATCAGATTAGTGTATCATGTATAAAATGTAATGTATCTTACTTAACGATTAATGTATCTCGCGCATCAGATTAATGTATCAACGCTTATATTATTGTATCCGTTTGAGAGATTTCTGTAATTATAAACTTTTAAGGGATATATTGTAATTTTGCCTTAAAAGTATGTGATTTCTGTAATTTGCCCTTCATTTTATTAAATTCAAGTTCAAGGTCCATTTCACCTTAAAGCCCAAATCTATGCAAGGTGTCACGATGACTAGGCATCCAAGACCAATAAGGCGGTGCCACGTGTCCAAATGAGGTGGTAGTCCCAATCAAGTGCAAGAACCAATCACAATCTGTCAAGTGTCAAAATGACATTCTTTGGCCAATCATAAGCATTATTGTCCAACCCCACAACTATAAATAGGAGATGTACATGACATTCTAAAGGCATCAAGAAAACACGTCAACAAGCATTCTGCAATTGGAGGAAGAAAACTCTTCAAGAAGCATTCTGCAATTGGAGAAAGCTACAACATCAACTACATAGCTCTTCGAAGGAGTGATCAACGAAGTCCTTTCCGGAGATAGACTTGAAACAACGAAGTGCTTCCCGATGTTCCCGGAGATCAAATACATCTCAAGGATGTCTACATCATCCTACATTCGAGAATTATGCTACTGAAGGCCCTCGAATCACGGAGAAGTTTAGGAGAGAAGAATCAAGAGAACAACAAAATTGTACTCACAAGATTCATCAATAAATATCACATTTTCTTTTATTTATTTTTGCTTGCAGTTAATTTTCAGCGCTTATGAAAATTTGTTGCTAACAAATTTGGCACTCCCAGTGGGACCAATTCTGCTCTTCATCTCTTCCTCCTACAATTTAAAAAACAACAAGTTCAACTTTGCAATCGCCTTCAAGAAGATCAATGATGTTTCATGCAAGGACTCTATTGTTGCCATATTTGTTGATTTTAGTGATGTTGATCCAATCAGTGGATGCGAGTTCAAGACAAGTGCCTTGAATGGATCTGAATATTTCACCTCCTTGGAGATGACAAGAAAGAGCAAGTGTCAAATGGCATTCAAAACTAAAATCCCTGGCGGCATTATTACATCTAAGTTGTTTGATGAACTTTCTTACTGTGGCTTCAACTTTGGTGAATCTAAGAATTCAGTGGATTCTTTAATTTCAAAAAAGGTGAACTCCTTGATGGTTGACGCAACTGATATGGACGAGAAGTTCACAATGATGGAGCAAATCATTGAAGCTTTGAAGAAGTTTATTGATGACAAAAATCTCCAAATCGCTCAACTTATGAGCAAGTTAGATCTCTACAACTCTAGCGAGTAACATCACAATCTAACAACACAAGAAAAAGTTGATATCGATTCTCCCACCAAGACAATTTACTCTCATAGTGCAAAATGATCTGCTTCAGTGGCCACTCTATTAGTTCAACAACTACAAGAAATGATCGCAAACACAATTAAAGCTCAATATAGTGTCCCGCCATAAAGTTCCTTAGGATATTCAAAGTCGTATTTTAAGAGAATCGAGGGTCTATTAATGCAATTGGATATAAACCACCAAAATTGCAACAATCTAATGGTAGGGGAAATCCAAGGCAACATATTGCCCATTTCGTCGAGACTTGTAGCAGTGCCGGTACACATAGTGATCTTCTTGTCAAGCAGTTTGTTTATTCTTTAAAAGAAAACGTCTTTGATTGGTATACAGACTTGGATCCTGAATCAATTGATTGTTGGGAGCAACTAGAAAATTAATTTCTAAATCGTTTCTACAGTACCCGTCGTACAGTGAGCATGATGGAATTGAGAAACACTAAACAAAGTAAGGATGAACTCATAGTGGACTACATCAATCGTTGGCGAATGTTGAGCTTAGATTGCAAAGGCCAACTTTCTGAAATCTCTGCAGTTGAAATTTGTATACAAGAAATGCATTTGGGCCTTATATATATCCTTCAAGGAATTAAGCCTCGAACTTTTGATGAACAAGCTACACACATTCAGGACATGGAGTTAAGCATTGCAAGCCATGGAAAGACATCACCTTTCTTTTATCCAAGAAAAGATGATACAAATTGAATGAGCCATTAGGATACACAACTAATGAGTCCATGACAGTAACCACGACTTCTACGAAGGCCTTCACAAGACAAAAGTTGAAAGAGATCGCGGCGCATCAACAAACACGATAAGTGAAAAATCAATTTACCTTGAAGAAGTTACGAGCAAAAGTTTATCCCTTTACGAACTTTGACGTTCATGCGATTCTTGATGAGCTGCTAACCAAGAAAGTCATTGCACTCCCAGAGTCAAAACGACCCAAATAATCCAATGAAGTCGATGATCCTATGTATTGTAAATTACACCGAATTATCGGTCATCACACCACAAAATGCTTCATTTTGAAGGAAAAGATCATGACATTGTTATGGGAGGGAAAGATCGGCATTGACGATGATGAAACAACTGAGATAAACCATGGAAGTGTCAAACTTGATCATAAAAAGGATTCAATTTCAGAAGCTCTTCCCCCTATGGCATCTCCAAAAATTGAAGAAGGTGTAATCATACTACAGTTTGGGAACTTTGAACTAGTTGAAGTTTCTGCCTTGAAGAAAACAACAATCACATCCAAAGTATGTGACTTCTCCAATGAAAAGAATGACGATGCTTGGATTTTGGTCGCTTGCAAAAGAAAAAGCATCAAGGGACTTCTAAACTCCGACTTTCAAAATTCGGAACAAAATCAAGTACAGATCAGCTTCCACAATGCGGAAGCATAAAATCCAACACCAAATTGAAGTACATTAATGCTTCATCACAAAAGGTTAGAAGGATAGTTACATTAATGGAATTCTTCCCTGAAATTCTCCTTGATGTACGAGCCTAAAATACAAGTTAATATGCTCCTTGACGTACGAGCCTAAACTACAAGCTAAAACGCTCCTCGATATACGAGACTAAACTGCAAGTTGAAATGCTCCTCAGCGTACGAGCCTAAACTGCAAGTTGAAATGATCCTCGACTACGAGCCTAAATTGTAAGTTGAAACGCTCCTCGATGAACGAGCCTAAATTGCAAGTTAAACGCTCCTCGACGCACAACCTAAACTGCAAGTTGAAATGCCCATCGACGTACGAGCCTAAACTGCAAGTTGAAACGCTCCTCAATGCACAAGCCTAAACTGTAAGTTGCAACACTCATTGACGCATAAGCCTAAACTGTAAGTTGAAATGCTCATCAATGTACGAGCCTAAATTGCAAGTTACAACGCTCCTTCAGGTACGAGCATAAATTGTATGTTACTCCTCGCCCGCAAAAGTATAAATTGTGTACGACCCAAAAAAAACTAATCATCTTGAACTGCGATATGAATTTATCCTCTTCACCGAGGTACGTAGGCGCTAGGAGTAATAACTCTAAGCTCAGTCACATGAGTTAAAAAAAAGAGGTTTGGTGGCATTGCGTGATCATCACACTAGCTCTTTAAATTATATAGCTAGCACGTGAGTTCAAATGTGTCATAAATGAGCAAAGGAGAAGATTCTTGGAGTCTACTTTGCAATGTAAAAAATGGCTCGTGATTCAGAGGCTTCTACGCTATGTTATGAATTTTCTACCACGCCCGCTCAAAGCTGAAAAAAAAGATCATCGTATTTGGAGTTGATTTGAGCAGACTTCAAAGACCTATTTGTGAAAATTCATAAATAATTTTATCATGATTTTTACACATATTTGCAGGTTTTGGAGTCCACTTTGCAATGAAAAAAACAGCTCGTGATTTAGAGGCTTCTATATCAAGTTATGGATGTTCTATCATGGCCGCTCAAAGTTATGGAATAGACCATCAGATTTTGGAATCAATTGGAGCAGACTTCAACAACATATTTGTGAAAATCCATGAATATTTTGATCATAATTTTTACACACATTAAAGTTCTTGAAGCTCTCTCTGCAACAAAATAAGAAGCTTGTGAATCAAGAACTCCTACTTCGAGTTATGATTTTCCTGGCTACAGACGCGCAACACTGAAGAACTGTGCAAGGTAGAATTGTGGGCTGACTTCGAAGCAACATCTGTACCAATCTACAAAGTCTTTGGCCTTAATTTTTTACATGTGTTGTATTTCTTTGAGTCGTCTTTCCCATGGAATATGAATCTCATGATTTCGGTACTCCTACTCCGACTTATCAATTTTCTACGATAGACGCGCAAAGCTGCGAAATAGACATATTAGATCTAAAATCAACTTCATAAATTAATTTTGATCAATTTGGAGGGGTTTTGGTTTGAAATCTTAATATATTACAGAAAGTTGAGTTCTGTTTCTTAAGGATTAAGTGGATTGCAATTCTATTTCTCATAAATCTGAGAAAAGATAAGTGCCAAGTACTTACTCACCGAAGTTGGAAAGGGATTATCGTGATGTCAATCTCTCCAAGCCAGATGGAATGTGGTTACTCTTAGCCTCTTTATCACCAAAACTCAAGGATAAGATGCGTCACGTGCTCGCTCGCCAAAAATGGGATGTTTACACTCGAAACTTTTTTTTTGTCACAAGGCAGCAATGATGGCCACCAACTACTTGCTCGTTGAAGTTTGAAAGATTACCTCTACTATTGCCAAAGAAGGGGACTGACCGCTCCAAGCTCCTTTATTTCCAAGAAGTAAGGAAGCGATACATCAAATGGTTCAGTGTCGATCTACATTGAGTTCTATTTCGGCTGGATCAAGTGTTTTGCAATCTCATTGCTCCTACATTTGAAATTAAATATACACGCAAAGGTGTGCAAAGTTGGAATCACAAGTTGCGAGGAATGAGAGATCCATATATTTCTGAAGAATTCATAAGAATGGTCCAAGATCTTCTACAAATTGAAAGGAAGATGTCAATCCACACTTAAGCTTGAAGCATAAGATTATCCGTAATCTACTTCGTTGTTATTTGAGGGCCTACACCAAGTGTTTTTTTTCCGCCATGCTCACGCCATGTGCTTTCTCGCCAAATATGAAATGAAACTACTCCAAATGTTTCTCTCGTGGAGACGCAAAGGGTGATGAAAATGGAGGTGGCAAGTTGTCTCTACCAAGGCTGCAAGAAAGGTGAATACCTTGTAAGTTTTCTTGCCAAAATTGCAAGGATGAGATGAGTGATTTCATGCCGATCATGTGAACAACTCGTGCATCTTCTGGGTGGTTAGAATCCTTTGGAAACGTGAAAAAGAAAAAAATATTGGAGCCATCAGTGCCAACTGAACGAAGTTTTAAATTTTTCTTGGTTGATTTACTTCCGCTAATACACGTAGTAAGAACACGACCCTTTAATTTGGCATGAAAAACACAATCTTGTTTGACATGGTGGTGCCAATAACACGAAGCTTTGAATTGCGGACAAATTGGATCTTGAACGTTAATCTTCCATGTTTAATAAACATGTCAATGCATAAATAAAGATGCAACCACAACCATTACCCGCAAGAAAGAGAAACAAGAAAATCTTAAAGACACAAATCTGTGAGGAAAATGGCAAATTTTGTAGTACTAAGAGTCTAGTTTCTCCAGAATCAAGCCGCTCGTCATTTGAATGCTCCTACACCGAGAAAAGGGCGTTTTAGCGAGATTGCGCATCCATGGATTGCTTGGAAATCTAATTTCTTTTACACTTTTATTTCCCAACCCTTCTTTTTCATTCTTTTTCTTTTTCTTTTGTCTCTTTTTTTTTATATGGAGGGGTTCCATTTTCCTCAAAACCATGGGTAGGAGGGGCTTTCATGCACTTCTTGATTTTCCTTCTCTTTTCACCACACCCCCAACTTAGGCTTTTGGCCTAAGTTGTCTATTCAAACTATCCACAACTTCATGAGGACTATGGGTGATGGATTAAGAAAGGTCTAGTTTTCATCAAGTTTCTTCCACAAAAACGTAAGGCTCAAGGGGTGTTCAAGAGAGAATCACACACTCACAAGGTAGGTTACAAAAGAGGTATATGTCAAATTGGCTCAACACTCGTAGATGTTGCCTAAGATCATATCAATAGATAACATCACTTAGTTGACCCGACCAATGGGGCAAATTCTAGGATCTATCATGCATAGTTCACAGGTAAGCTCATCACACTAGGCATTGACACTGAAATGACCTAAAAAGTTCTTAAAAATATGCTTCGGAAGTTACCGGAAACTTGTTTAGCTATAAAAAAAAAAATCCGTTTCGTTTTTCGAAAATCCAACTTCATATTCTTGTTTAGGGGGTCAAATTGAGTGGGAAATGGGTCTAACCCAAATTTTAGAGCAACCGTATCAAAATCCGAAATTTCCAAGTGAAGCCTTT
>JAJOOR010042131.1:0-11972 GCA_036250505.1 Solanum acaule
TTTTTTTAAATAATTATATAAAATATTATAAATCACAATAATTATTTACTTAAATATTCAAAAGATATAAAAATATGTAAAAGATCTGATTAACTCTTCAAATTTTATCGGTGACACATAAATTAGACAAATGAAATAATATATATTATTTGAAAATTACTTAGAAAGTACAATAATTTACAATAATTTACAGTAATTAATAATAGAATATTTTAAAGATAAAAAAAATTGATTGAATCTCAAAATTTTATAGTACCACATAAATTGATTGAATCTCAAACTTTCCTTAGTACACCAACAAGGTTTTTTTTTCAATCAAATTTCACCTATTTTAAAAACTTAACCCTTGCTATCCTCTTTTTCCCATCAAAACGCCCAAAAATTGCACTAAGTGAACATGCATGCACTGTTACATCACTTTTTCACACTACTTCCTTGGTCTGTAAAATGTTCTTCTTTACTGTTTTATTGTTTTTCCCTTTATGCGCCTATCCATTTTCTTCACTGTGTTATCCTTTTCCCTTTAAGCACAGATTATCCACAAAAAACAACTTTCCTCAACCCCCCCCCCCCCCCCCTCAAATTTTATTTTTAAACTTTCCCCGTAAATCTTACTTCTAACCTTATGCTTACAACAAGTTAAACCTTACTACTAACCTTATGTTCCCAGGAAATCTACTTTTTGCTGCTTTCAACAGGCTAGAATCATACCCAACTCTCACCATTGGTAACACTTGACCCCTTTCTACTATACTCTTTTTTGCATTTTCCATTATACCTTTAGCCGCTTTTAAAAGGTTGATATCGTAGCCACTATCACCATTGGTAACACTCGCCTACTTCTGGTTCCTATAGAACAAATATAATTTACTTTCTGATATTATGACACTTACAAATGCATATTACCCCTGTGTTTAACATTGTTATTCTCTTCTCCCTCTTTTCCTCTAAATATCCAGGATCATCCCCAATGGCGACTTAAATGGAGCTAGCAAAATATAGTGTACCAATTAACAAGATACCAAAATACTCTGTTGAATGGGTGATGAGAGTCACACATTGCACGTGTACCCAGTGGTGGAGGCAGGATTTCCATCGAGGGGGTTCAAAAAGATAAGTAAGCACACTAATAGTATCCATATAAGCGGGGAGGGCGGGGCGGGTCAAATATAAATGGGTCGAATCGGATATAAGCAACTAAAAAAAATTTAACTCTACCTCAACACAAACAATAAAATCGAGTAAGTATATGTTTGACATAACATTAAAATAAGTATGAGAAAATGTATTTTTTAAAACTATAATTATGGGTCTTGTCACTGTCATTGTTGTATATAAACGTTATTCAATTTTTGAAAACTAACTAAAGAATACTTCTGAATCCGATCATATTGTAGCAATAAGATTCGCATCGAGAAAATAATTATCAAGATTGAAAAATATCGCAACAATCGTATTTATTTATAAATTTTAAATGATTACTCTTATTTATTTAATCTTACTTATAATTATATTATTCCTTGATCAAATATAAATTAAACGTTTGACTTAAAATGTGTATGAGAGAATGCATTTTTAATTTTAATTATGAAAACTTAAAAAGCATTATAAGTATTACTTAATTTTATAAAAATAGAAAAGAATTTATTTTTTAATATCTAATAAAATATTATAAATTCCAATAGGTTTTCAAACAAAAGAGATTTTTCATTTATTTAGAAAATAAAAATGAAAATCGATTGAGACTATGGGGAAAAAACTCTATTACCTGGAGCCGAACCCGCGACCCAACACTTATCTTGCGAATTCTTGAACCCCATTTACGACAGAACCAAGCCCTTAGCTTATGTTCAGGGAGTTCATCACTTGGTATATACATATAAGTCAAAAAATTGATCCTATTTGTATCGTGTAATTTTTCCAACGAAATGGGTTCAGATAAACCCCCTCGGATCCATGTAAATCCGCCCCTGCGTGTACCCATATCAAACATACATTTAAACAGTTATAGATGAATATAAGTCCAAAGACTACTTATAGGCTATCAACACTTCACATTTTATTACCAAAAATTCAATTATTTTAAATCATGTTCTTCAGGAAATATTCACATTTTCAAAAATATTCATGAAATGTACTCCGGCGTCTAGAGATAACATCTTATATTATAGTTGAGCGAATTTTAAGCCATACTGAAATAGTCCAACGCATAACTATCAGACAACTTTTCTGACTAACATATCCAATTGTTTATATTTTCTGTAGAAGGAAGAATGTAAGAACTATCGCAAGTTGGTGTTGAGCAAAGACAAGCATCAACTTTCTTGTCGGGATTGATATGAATAATTCAAACCCTCGAAGGTATTTAATTGCTCAAGAAATACATGAAATGGAAGAGGAAGAACAATTATAGTAGAAGAAGAAGTTGAATCAGTGAGGATGGTAAGGAAGAGGGGCAAGAAACCCACCGACAATCAAGTCCAACTCAAAAAAGAAAAGAAAATGAAAGCCGAGACAAAATAGATGTATTTCTCTATTCTATAACTAAACAATGAATTAAATTTGTTTACAGAATAATTGAGCGTCTTTCTTATTCAAAACAACATAGCTTTTGTTAGCAGATCTTTGTAACTTGTGCTATCGATTCTATCAAACAATTCTATCGACATATCACCATTATAATTACTCAGGTAGTTAAATTATTGCAAATTAACTGCCCTCACTGATTTATACACACAATTATCCGGGAAAAAAATGATGTATGGCTCAAACTAAAATTTAAATTCATAGTTATCTTTTGATTATGGGCAACTACATTTTGTATGTACTTTCTAGAATGTAGCTAATTGGAAAATAACCTAAAAGATCCACAAACATTGTTGCTTTCCCAACCAAAGGCATTCAAAGGAGTAATATAGATAATGCAATTTACTCACCTATATTAGATCTGCACTCTCATATAAAAACTAAAACTTACACCCGTATGTTTTATCCCTTAAAGAAAAATAGAGATAGATGGCTAACATGGTCAGTTGGAAATCGACAAAAGGTATGAACTATTTGGGATGATGAGCAACTATACTATATTAGCCCCAATTTAAAATCAAAATGAAATAATTGAATGAACAACTTTCAGACAATTTTCCCACCTGAACATGTCCAATTGTTGGCACAATATATAGAAGAAAGAATGTGACACCTTCCGGAAGTTGGAGTTCTGCAAATACAAACAATTCATCTTCTATGGCAAAGGCGATATGAATAATGCAAATCCATGAAGAAGTCTAAAACACAACAACATCCCGCTCTAAAAAAAAGGAACGCTCTCGAGATACGACTATTACCAAAGATAAATTACAAAGGCTCAAACCACACATATAGTTATCTAAAAATATATGGAACAAAAATGTGGCTTAGCATACATAGGGTCCTAAATAATGGAATATGGTTAATAACATGTTTGAAAGTAATCGAATTGGTAATATATACCCATTGACGCTGATGAAATTTTCATTGGTTGTATCAATAGGTTTAGGGGAAGATGAGATGTATGGCCAACACCAGACCATTACCAAAGAAGCTTGTACTATGGGGTTAAAAAAGAAGGTTAAAATTAGGCTACACTTGTTTTGGTACTACTCATAGATGACATGAATAAGAGTCATACATGAAAGTTCATGTTCAATTAGTTACTTACACATTGCGTAAACCTGCAACTAGTCATTTCCATTAGCAAGAAACAAAGCTAAAAGTATAGCTCAGTTGCATATCCAAAGCTAAAAGGATAGCTCAGAGGCTAGCCAAGCTGTTGGGCCTGTGACTAATCGACAAAGAGGCCCAAGAATTAGACAACCTAATAATAGATTTGCTTGGATCCAGGTTGAGTAGAGTTTAAATGGTTTTCGTCTGCGGTTATGGAGGATTGTGCATATTATGAAGAAATCGATTGTTCCTCTCATCTTTTTTCTAGAGTCTAAACTTCTCATTCTCATTCTTATCTCTATCTCCACTTACTTTAATTTTCAGTACTTCTCCTTGTAATTCAAGTATTGTTATTATAATTTGGCTATCAATAATTATATAATGTTTGAGTATTTGTGTTGAGAAATTGAGTTTGTTGCATTAGTGCTTTCATCCAATGGTCTTCAATGGAGGACCAAATATCTCAAACAATTGAAGATTCAATTAAGGTCATGAAGGATACTTGGTCGGAGGATCTCACTGAAATTCGTTCACTTGTTACAAGAATTGGTTGGAAACCTTCCAATGAGTAAACCAAACCTAGTGGAATTTCAACGATTTTGTGGCAAGAATCCAAAGTTATGGATTTCTCAGGCTGAACGCTACTTTGAGTTCTATGAGATTACAGAGAACCACAAGTTATATCTCGTGTCATGCTATCTCGATGGGACAACTGTACATGTGTTATCAATGGCTTTTCGAAAACAAACAATTGGTAGATTGGAAATATTTTGCCGAGAAAGTTTTGATTTGCTTTCGTAAATGTCATCTCAAATTGCACGACTATAGTTTGTCCAATCTCCAACAGTGGAGAAATATAACCAATTCAGAAGAAATTTGAACACAAAAGCAAAATAGATGTGCACAAATTGATCAACTGCCCCACAGACACTCCAATTGAAAGGGACGGTGAAGAATCTATAAGTATTGAAAGTATTGCAGTCAAATTGTTCAACGGACATCCCCAAGGAGAACTATCAGAGAGGTACGTTAATGCAACTCATATTGATCGTGACTCTAATGAACTAGAAATTCATAAAATTAAGACCTTGGAAGGTGAAATTCCTGCGGATGAAGTGAAGCCAGCTGTGGAGTATGGAAAATCTTACGGGGTAGAAGAACATGATGAAAGTGCTCTACTGGTGGGGAGTGTAAAACAGATTGCTTTTTAAATGAAATTGTATAGCCTTTGCAAGGGATGTTCCACCATAGTATTAGAGAAGTTCAAGGAAATCCTTAAGACATCGACTTGTCAAATTGCTAATACTTTCATTGATCAACCTCTCTTAACTCAATTTCAAATCAACCTTGGTGTGCCTACCTTCGTCTCTTAATGAAAACTTATATATTTACACATAGAGAAATTTTCCAGCCAGACAAAAGCATATTTCAAAAAAACAACAAACTATTCATAAACCAAATCTTGTATAGTATGAGAAAAAAAACTGTAAAAAGAGAAGGAAAGCATTGTTACCTCTTTTCAGGCAGTGATTAAGACGAACAAGGCTTAAAATTGACTGAGACGAATAACGCTTGAACAATTCTCAACAAATTGGGAGAAAGGTTCGTTTGATTTCTTGAGCCGGCAAGGAGATTGCAATACCTGTCTCGATCTCCAACGTTCTTGTACAGTTCACGTGATTTGGTGAAGGTTTGTTACGTTCTGTAAAGAACACGACGGTAGTTGGGTCTCTGTGAGTTGGGGAAATAATAAGAATTGGACTACTGATTTGGGAATTTGGGTATTGGGAATGGGCTGGAATTGACAATAGGGATCCAATTAATTTGTTAGGAAAAAAAATAGGAATTGAAAATTGTATATCCAATTAATTTGCTAGGAAAATAATAGGAATTGAAAATTGTATATCCGATTAATTTGCTAGGAAAATAATATGAGAAAAATTTTGAGCCAGACAGAAGCATATTTCAAACAAACAACAAACTATTCATAAACGAAAGCTTGTATAGTATGAGAAGAAAAACTGTAAAAAAAAGAATGAAGGCATTATTACCTCTTTTCAGGTAGCGACTAAGACGAACAAGGCTTGAAATCGACTGAGACGAATAACGCTTGCACAATTCTCAACGGATTGAGAGGAAAGGTCGTCTGATTTCTCGAGCCAGCAAGGAGATTGCAATACATGTCTCGGTCTCCAATGTTCTTGTATGGTTCACGTGATTTGGTGAAGGTTTGTTGGGTTCTGTGAAGAAGACGATGGTAGTTGGGTCTCTGTGAGTTGTGGAAATAATAAGAATTGAGCTTCTGATTTGAGAATTTGGGTATTGAGAATGGGCTGGAATTGACAATAGGGATCCGATTAATTTTTTAGTAATAAAAGGGGAATTGAAAATTGTATATCCGATTAATTTGCTAGAAAAAGAATAGGAGAAAATTTTTCAGCCAGACAAAAGCATATTTTAAACAAACAACAAACTATTCATAGACCAAAGCTTGTACAGTATGAGAAGGAAAACTGTAAAAAGAGAAGGAAGGCATTGTTACCTCTTTAGGTAGCGACTGAGACGAACAAGGCTTGCCACTGACTGGGACGAATAACGCTTGTACAATTCTCAACGGATTGAGATGAAGGGTTGTCAGATTTCTTGAGTCAGCAAAAAGATTGCAACACCTGTCTCGGTATCCAACGTTCTTGTACGGTTCGCGCGATTTGGTGAAGGTTTGTTGGGTTATGTAAAGAAAACGACGGTAGTTAGGTATGTTTGAGTTGTAGGAATAATAAGAATTGAGTTGCTGATTTGGGAATTTGGGTATTGGGAAAAGGGTTAAAATTGACAATAGGGATCTGATTAATTTGCTATAGGAATTGAAAATTGTATACCCAATTAATTTGCTAGAAAAAAGAATAGGAGAAAATTTTCAAGCCATACAGAAGCATATTTCAAACAAACAATAAACTATTCATAAACCAAAGCTTGTATAGTATGAGAATGAAAACTGTAAAAAGAGAAGGAAGGCATTGTTACCTCTTTTTAGGCAGTGACAGAGACGAACAACGCTTGAAATCAACTTAGACGAATAACGTTTGTACAATTCTCAACGGATTGAGATGAAGGGTCGTATGATTTCTTGAGCCAGCAAGGAGATTGCAATACATATCTTGAACTCCAACGTTCTTGTACGGTTCACGTGATTTGGTGAATATTTGTTGGGTTCTGTGAAGAAGACGACGGTAACTGCGTCTTCGTGAGTTGTGGGAATAATAAGAATTGGGCTGCTGATTTAGGAATTTGGGAATTGGGAATGGGCTGGAATTGACAATAAGGATCCCATTAATTTGCTACGAAAAAAATAATAGTTGAAAATTGTATATTCGATTAATTTTCTAGGAAAAGATTAGGAGAAATTTTCGATCCAGACAGAAGCATATTTCAAACAAATAACAAACTATTCATAAACCAAATCTTGTATAGTATGAGAAGGAAAACTGTAAAAAGAGAAGGAAGGCATTGTAACCTCTTTTCAGCCAGCGACTAGGACGAACAAGGCTAGAAACCTACTGAAACAAATAACGCTTATACAATTCTCAACGAATTGAGAGGAAGGGTCGTCTGATTTCTTAAGCCATCAAAGAGATTGCAAAGCCTGTCTCGATCTCTAACGTTATTGTACCGTTCGCATGATTTGGTGAAGGTTTGTTGGGTTCACGGAAGAAGACTACGGTAGCTCGGTTTTTGTGAGTTGTGTGAATAATAAGAATTGGGCTGCTGATTTAGGAATTTAGGTATTGGGAATGGGTTGGAATCTACAATAGGGATCCGATTAATTTGCTAGGAAAAAAATAGGAATTGAAAATTGTATATCCGATTAATTTGCTAGGAAAAGAATAGGAGAAATTTTTTCAGCCAGATAGAAACATATTTCAAAAAAACAACAAACTAATCATAAACCAAAACTTGTATAGTATGAGAAGGAAAACTATAAAAAGAGAAGGCATTGTTACCTATTTTCAGGCAACGACTGAGACGAATAAGGCTTTAAACTGATTGAGACGAATATCGCTTGTACAATTCATAACGGATTGAGAGGAAGAGCCATCTGATTTCTTGAGCCAGCAAGGATATTGCAATACTTGTCTTGGCCTACAACTTTCTTGTACGGTTTCAGTGATTTGGTGAAGGTTTGTTTGGTTCTGTGAAGAAAATGACGGTAGCTGAGTCTTTGTGAGTTATGGGAATAATAAAAATTGGGCTGCTGATTTGGGAATTTGGGTATTGAGAATGGGCTGGAATTGACAATAGGGATTTGATTAATTTGCTAGAAAAAAATATGAATTGAAAATTGTATATCCGATTAATTTGCTAGGAAACGAATTGGAGAAAATTTTCTAGTCAGACAGAAACATATTTCAAACAAACAATAAACTATTCATAAACCAAAGCGTGTATCATATGAAAAGGAAAACTGTAAAAAGAGAAGGAAGGCATTGCTACCTCTTTTCAGGAAGCGACCGATCTGAATAAGGCTTGAAACCAATTGAGACAAATAACGCTTGTACAATTTTCAACGGATTGAGATGAAGGGTCGTCTAATTTCTTGAGTCAGCAAGGAGATTGTAATACCTGTCTCCATCTCCAACATTTATGTACGGTTCGCGTGATTTGGTGAAGGTTTGTTGGGTTCTGGGAAGAAGACGATGGTAGCTGAGTCTCTGTGAGTTATGGAATAATAAGAATTTGGATGCTGATTTGGGAATTTGGGTATTGATAATGGGCTGGAATTGCAATAGGGATCTAATTAATTTGCTAGGAAAAAAATGGGAATTGAAAATTGTATATCCAATTAATTTGCTAGGAAAAGAATAAGAGAAAATTTTCGAGCCAGACAGAAGCATATTTCAAATAAACAACAAACTATTCATAAACCAAAGCTTGTATAGTATGAGAAGTAAAACTGTAAAAGAGAAGGAAGGCATTGTTACCTCTTTTCAGGTAGCGACTGAGACGAAGAAAGCATGAAACCGACTGAGACGAATAACGCTTGTACAATTCTCAACGAATTGAGAGGAAGGGTCATTTGATTTCTTAAGCCAAGAAGGAGATTGTAATACCAGTCTCGGTCTCAACGTTTATGTACGGTTTGCGTGATTTGGTAAATGTTTGTAGGGTTTTGTGAAGAAGACGTCGGTAGATGGGTCTCTGGGAGTTGTGGAAATAATAAGAATTGGGTTGCAGATTTGGGAATTTGGGTATTGAGAATGGGCTAGAATTGACAATAGGGATAAAATTAATTTGTTAGCAAAAAATAGAAATTGAAAATTGTATATCTGATTAATTTGCTAGGAAAAGAATAGGAGAAATTAACTATTCATAAACCAAAGCTTGTATAGTATGAGAAGAAAAACTGTAAAAAGAGAAGGAAGGCATTGTTACTTTTTTTTCAGGCAGCAAATGAGACCAACAAGGTTTGAAACAGACTAAGATGAATAACGCTTGTACAATTCTCAACGGATTGAGAGGAATGGTCATTTGATTTCTTGAGCCAACAAGAAGATTGCAATACATGTCTCGATCTCCAACATTCATGTACGGTTCGTGTGATTTGGTGAAGGTTTGTTGTGTTCTGTGAAGAAGACGACCGTAGTTGTGTCTCTGTGAGTTGTGGGAATAATAAGAATTGGGCTGCTGATTTGAGAATTTGGGTATTGGGAATGGGCTGAAATTGACAATAAGGATCCGATTAATTTGCTAGGCAAAAAATAGGCATAGAAAATTGTATATCCGATTAATTTTCTAGGAAAAGAATAGGATAAAATTTCCAGCTAGACAAAAGCATATTTCAAACAAACAACAAACTATTCAAAAAATCAAAGCTTGTATAGTATGAGAAGGAAAACTGTAAAAAAAAAAAAAAAAAAAGGAAGGCACCTCTTTTCAGGCAGCGACTGAGACGAACAAGGCTTGAAACCGATTGAGACGAATAACGCTTGTACAATTCTCAACGGATTGAGAGGAAGGGTCGTCTGATTTCTTGAGCCAGCAAGGAGATTGCAATACTTGTCTCGATGTCCAACGTTCTTGTACGGTTCGTGTGATTTGGTGAAGGTTTGTTGGGTTCTGTGAAGAAGACGACGGTAGCTGGGTCTCTGTGAGTTGTGGGAATAATAAGAATTGGGCTGCTGATTTGGAAATTGTGATTGGAATTTGGGTATTGGAATGGACTGGAATTGGTACAAGTCTCATATAAAATTGAGATAGCAATTTTTAGCTTAAATAAAAAGTATTTAGCAATTTTAAAGCCTAAACAAATTATATATCCGATTAATTTACTAGGAAAAAAATTGGAGAGAATATTTTTTTTCCTCCTTATTTCACCTTTTAATATCCCTAAAAATAGGGATCCATTTTTTCTTTTTAATATTGTTGCTAGATATTCCTATAATTATGAATTGAGTTATTTTATTTTTATTTAGCTCGGTTATCTTGTTTCTCTAAAAGGTATTTATTGTTTTATTTTGACCCTTTTTATTTGCAGTAAATATTAGTTAAATTTTTATTTTTTTTACATTTTACCATTGAAATTTTTTCATATGTATACATGTATTAGGTGAATAAAGATCAATGTATACCGATACAATTGTATACTAATTTATCAGGTGAATAAAGACTAATATATTTCAATTTATTAGGTGAATACGAAAAAATGAATATCAATCCAAATAATTGAATACAATTTTTTTAGGTAAATGTATTAGTAGATGTATACATTATATGTATGCAAACCCAACTTAAAATTAATTTAAAAATAATTAAATGTATACCAGTACGTATATCAATTTATTAGGTAAATACAAATCAATGAATAACAATGCTAACATATGTATATAAATTTGCTAGGTGAATTTATTAACAAAGGTATACAAGAAAACTCAGTTAAAAATCAATTTAAAAATAATTACATTCAACAAACAATATGTGCATACATACCAAACATGTGTTGAGCAATCCAAAAATTCAACTACAACCTCCTTCATAATCAAAATCTTTAACCCAAACTTGATCAACTTTTTTCAGAAAACTTCTCTTGCCCATCAATCTATAAGCAAAATCACACAAGAAACACATCAAACCATCACTCAAGTAATGCCCAAATCGATTTTATAGGACTCCAAGAAATGTCCAAATCGTAAAGTTATTCAGCACTTGTAAAGCCAATAAATTTTGATTCTTTTTTGCTGTAAAATATGACATGAAATTTTATGGAACTCCAATGGAGAAAACTTGAAAGAAAGAGAAAACGTGGAGGAGATAAACATGATAATGGAGAGATTTTAGGAGAATAAATAAGTTAGAGAGCGTTATTGGAGAGAGAATATTGGTTATTAATTATTATTCAGAAATGCCAAATTTATTAGCCCAAAACGTGTAAAATGGCCATTTTGTGCCATTTTTTTTAAATCATGGCTAATGGATGCTATAAATTGAATCTGAGTTCACTCGCTGAGCCATTTTCCTCAATGGGTTGCTGGTGCTGGAGAAGAGAATTGACAAAATGGCACAGCATGACACCATATAGACTAAATTAGCAATAAATAGCTCACTTTTAATTTTTTAGCAAGAAAAAAACTTTGTTTTATTTATTTGGCATTGAATTGTTATTTTTCTTTTCTGTTTTAAAAATGTATTTCTGTCCTTCTTATTTTTCTCAAACACACGTTTGATTGTTGCTTTTTTTTTTTCTTGAAAAAACAATTATTGTTTTATTATCCATATTTTATCTCTTTTTTTTATTATTTTGTCAACAGTTTTAAAATAGAGTTCTTCTCTTTTTTGTCTCCTTTTTCTCTTTCCAGAATTCTTTTCATACGTATATTTGATTCTCTTCCTAATTTTCAATTCTTCTCCTTAAGTCAATCTGTTTATGAAAATCAGATATAACAATATGTTTTTTCATGGATACTTCTAAAAATCATCTTTATATATAATCTTATTCTTGTCCAATTAATTGTGAATTTCATGATTTGTAGAATTGAAGTTTTTGCGAAAATTTAGGTTATTCAACCTTCTTTTGTTTTCTTTCTAAAATCCATTTCATATGTATATTTGCTTCTCTTCTAAATTTTCTCTTATTCTCCTTAATTTACTCTGTCTATGCAAATCAGATATAACTGTATATTTATCTATTGATCCTTCCAATAATTTCTTTTAATATATAATTATGTAGCATTTCTTGCCCCATTAATTTTGAAATTTCGTGATTTGTGGAACTAAAG
>JAJOOR010042136.1:0-12186 GCA_036250505.1 Solanum acaule
GTAAGCCCAAACACGCATCACCTAGGTGATATCGGTAGATCCTTCCCACATCGGTAGGGCGACATCAGCCAAGGCTCGCACACCACAACACAACCCTATGCATGTCAGCCAAGTGACATTGCTCGAGTCCCGCGCACATTGCCAAGCCCATGCGTGATATTTGTGGACCAGTGCACACATCGATCAAGGAAAATCGGTTGTGGCCCATGTAATATAATATGCCATTGTGTGCACTGCCCAAGAAACAACGGCAGACCCCTACGTGCATCGCCTAAGCAACATCGGCAAATCCCCTTTCACATCATCCTAGCCCCTTGCACAACTCACACCTACGCACATCGTCCAAGAAACATCTATGGACCCTACGCACATCAGCTGAGGCATGCGAACAATGGCAAGCCCCTACGTGCATCGCCCAACTGACATTGATGGACCCCTTCGCACATCGATCTGTCAACATCGGTCATGGCCCGTAGACACGAGTAGGCCCCTATGTAAATTTGTTAAGAGACATATGTCGATGCTCGAGCACAAGGCGAGACTTCTGCGTTCATCACTTAGGCAACATCGGCAGAGCCCAACAGACATCGAAAAAGCTACATTGGCGGAGTCTCATGCATAACAGTATGCCCATGCGCACATCACCAAGGCTACATCGGCGAACCCCTATGCACATCAACCATGCAACATCGACCAAGGCCTGCACAAAATGGTAGGCTCATGTGCTCATCAGCCAAGTGACATTATTTGATGCCCATACCCCCATCGCCTATGCAACATCAGCCGAGACGCTCGCTTGCGGCCAACATTGGTAGATGTCATCGCTTATTTTTAGGAAAAGTTCGACACAAAAGGAAAATTTGAAAACTTTTATTTTTGTTATGTGAAAGTCATTATTGTTAGCTGAAGTGTTTTTGGTGGTTTCTTTATATAATTCTTTAAAAAAAGTTCAAATTAAATTATTTTATTTTTTGAAAATATTGACATTGAAAGTACATTTTTTTTTATAACTATTGTTTTTAATATTTTAAACTTATGTTCAAGAATGCTATGAGTACGCCATGTTGCATCCGGGGTGTACCCCCGGGTCGTGACACATATAAAGATGTTCATCAATTCATATCATGAGGTGAAATAGGCAACTCATACTTCATGCACCACAACATGAGGAAAAGCATTCATGAAAACTCATGTTCTTACTAAACATGAATTCCTCAAGATCATGCATAACATAAGGAAATCATGGAAACACATAAATCACACATGAGTCCTAAACAAGAAAACTCAAGAGGAACTCATTACCTCAAGTTGGAATAGGAGAGGAAGGAAAAATATGAGGATACCGGGACTTCATGTCGGCCTCGGCCTCCCAAGTATCACCCTCAACTAAGTGATTCCTCCACAATACCTTTACGGAGGCAACTTCCTTGATTCTCAACCTCTTGACTTGTCGGTCTAGGATCTCAACCGGTACCTCTTCATAAGAAAGATTCTCTTTAATCTGTAAACCCTCTATGGGAATTATGGTTGATGGACCCCGAACACATTTCTTCAACATTGAGACATGGAACAACGGATGCACCAACGCCAACTCATTTGGCAAATCTAACTCATATGCAACCTTGCCAACACGCCTCAAAATCTCATAGGGACCCACTAAATGAGGACAAAGTTTACCCTTCTTCCCAAAACAAATAACACCCTTCATGGGTGAGATTTTCAAATAAACCCAATCATGCACATCAAATTCAAGAACACTTCTTCTAACATCGGCATAGGTCTTTTGCCAACTTTGGGCCGTCCTCAACCTCTCTCTCTAATAACCCGAATCTTCTCAATGGCGTCATGCACCGATTTCGGACCTAGGAGAGAAACTTCTCCCACTTTAAACCATCCTATAGTAGACCTACATCTCTTACCATAGAGAGCCTCAAAGGGAGCCATGTCGATACTCGAATGATAACTGTTATTATAAGCAAACTCAACTAACGGCATATGGTTATCCCAATTGCCCTTAAAATCTATCACGCATGCCCTAAGCATGTCTTCCAAAGTCTGAATGGTGTGTTCGTCTTGACCATCCGTTTGAGGGTGAAAAGTCGTGCAAAGCTTCACCTTGGTACCTAGCCCCTTTTTGAAAGACTTCTAAAACTGTGAAGTAAATTGGGTACCTCGATCCTAAATTATAGACAAGGGTACTCCATGTAATCTTACTATCTCTCTCAAATATAACTTAGCATACTCTTCCGCCTTAGTAGGACACCTTGATGGGAATGAAATGAGTGGACTTAGTCATTCGGTCCACTATTACTCATATTGAGTCATGTTGCCGCCGAGTACATGGCAAGCCTACAATGAAATCCACGTTCACACCTTCCCAATTCCAAGTAGGAATAGCAATATGTTGTGACAAGCCTCCCGACCTTTGGTGCTCAACCTTTACTTGTTGACAATTAGGACATTTGGCTACAAATTTCGCGATGTCATTTTTCATCCCATTCCACCAATAGACTTCCCGTAGGTCACAGTACATCTTGGTGGCTCCCGGGTGAATGGAATATCAAGAACTATGGGCTTTTTCTAAAATTTGCTCCCACAAGCCGTCAACATTTGGAACACATAACCTACCTTGATACTTTAGTACCCCATCTCCCCCTTTGGAAAAAGCCTTAACGGACTTCTCAAGTACCGCTTATTTCAACTCAACGAAGATAAGATCAAGACTTTGTTTAGACTTCACATCCATCACAAAGGATGATTCAGAAGTATTTTGGACCATGACACCACCCTTCGTGGAATCCACTAGTTGAACACCTAGTCAGGCCAACCTATGCACATCACGAACCAACTCTTTCTTTTCATCCTCTATATGAGCCATACTATCCATCGACAACCAACTAAGAGCATCCACTACCACATTAGCTTTACAGGTTGATAATGGACACGCATGTCATAATCCTTCAATAACTCAAGCCACCTTCTTTGGCAAAGATTCAAGTCCTTTTGACAAAACACATATTGAAGACTCTTATGATCGGTGAACACATCCACATGGACCCCATACAAATAATGCCTCTATATCTTTAAGGCAAAAACAATCGCTGCTTACTCAAGATCATGGGTAGGATAATTCTTCTCATGGACCTTTTGATGCCTTGAAGCATAGGCAATAACTTTACCATTTTGCATAAGCACACATCCCAACCCAACTCTAGAGGCATCATAATACACCATAAAACCATCTGAACCTTTCGGTAAGGTCAACACCGGAGCGGAAGTAAGCCTATCCTTCAATTCTTGGAAATTTTTATCACAAGCTTCCGACCACACAAACCTAGCCTTTTTTTTAGTCAAAGCCGTCAAAGGAGAAGCAATGGAAGAAAATCCCTCGACAAACCTTCTATAGTAACCGGCCAAACCCACAAAGCTTCAAATGTCGGAAGGAGTTAGAGGTCTAGGCCAACTCTTTACCGCATCCGTCTTCTTAGGATCTACCTCAATACCCTTACTTGACATAATATGACCAAGGAAAGCTATAGACCTTAACCAAAATTCACACTTGCTAAACATTGCAAAAAGTTGTTGGTCTTGAGAACTTGCAACACAATTCTCAAATGGTCCACATGTTAATTTTCACTCCTTGAATAGATCAAAATATTATCGATAAACACAATCACAAACATGTCTAGGTATTGCCTAAACACTCTATTTATGTCTAAGTCCATAAATGTCGCCGAAGCATTAGTCAGTCCAAATGACATTACCACAAACTCATAATGACTATACCGGGTTGTAAAGGCAGTCTTTGGAATATCATACCCTCTCACCCTCAATTAGAGAAATAGCTAGCCCCTTAAAGTTGGTTAAACAAGTCGTCTATTCTTGGAAGAGTTTATTTATTTATGATGATCACTTTATTCAATTGACGATAATCAATGCACATTCAAAGAGACCCATCTTTGTTTCTAACAAATAACACGGGAGCAACCTATGGAGAGATTCTCGATCGGATGAAACCCTTATCCAACAGATCCTCTAGTTGCTCTTTCAACTCTTTCAATTCCTCCAGAGCCATTCTATAAGGAGGGATAGAGATAGGTAGCGTATCCAATAGAAGGTCAATACCAAAATCTATTTCCCGCTTAGGAGGAATACTGGGTAAATCATCAGGGAAAACTTCTGGGAACTCATTACCTATCGGAACAGACTCTAGAGAAGGGGTTTCGGAATCCACATCCCTCACCCTAACAAGATGGTAAATACACCCTTTTGAGATCATCTTCCTATCTTTAAGACAAGAGACAAATTGACCTCTAGGCATAGAATTTCCTCCCTTCCACTCCAAGATGGGCTCATTTGGGAATTGGAATCTAACCACCCGAGTCCTACAATTGATAGAGGCATAACATGCATACAACCAATCCATAACAAGAATCACATCAAAGTCTAACATGTCAAGCTCTACTAAGTCAATAAGGGTAACTCTATGGGATAAGGAAATGAGACATCTCCTATAGACTCTCTTAGCCACCACCGAGTCACCAATCGGAGTAGAGACCGAAAAATGTCCTAATAGCACTTCTGGAGAAACATTAAATCTCATCGCCACATAAGGCATCACAAATTATAAAGTATTACCTGGATCTAAAAAGGCATACACATCAAGAAGAAAGACTTTTAACATACCAGTCTATACATCCGGGGAGCTATCTTGGTCACCTCGATATTGAAGAGCATAAAAGCAATTTTGTCTAAGGGCATTGGAGTTTGAACCGCTTGGAGGATCTTGCTTATCCTCTTTCCCCTTAACCTTTAGCATCGGGAAATCTCTCATCTTGTGGCCACTCTTCCCGCAACTAAAACACCCATCGGTGTCGGTTAGGCACTTACCAGCATGTTTCTTCCCACTCTTGGCACATGTAGATCTAGCAAAAGGAGAACCGCCTCCATTTCCTCTTTTAGGTTTAGGGTTAGACACCCTTTCCTTATTAGACTTAGGAGGAGCTCTATACGAATGTTGATCGGAAGACCTTTGTCGAAATCTAGGTCGACCTTCTCCGTCGGACCTTGAGTTAGAGAAATTCCCATCACCATTTCTAGCCCTTTTCACCTCCTTATTCTTCTCTTTGAGCATCGATTCCTCAATTTGTTGAGCGTATACCATAAGCCTTGAGATATCCATGTCATGGAGGATCATTGCCATACAACACTCTTTTTCAACCAAGTCGGACACACCCAACATAAACCTACTCATCTTAGCCCTTGAGTCCCCACCATAGTTGGAGCATATTTGGAGAGTTGGGTGAACTTTAGAGCATACTATTTAACACGCATACTTCCTTAACGAAGGTTGATGAACGCTTGTACCTTTGCCTCCCTTATTTCGAGGGGGAACCTATCAAGAAATGTCGATTTAAATAATTCCCATTGTATCGGGCTCGCTCCTACGGGTCTTTCATCATTCCACTAATCATACCACACTTGAGCCACATCTTTTAGTTGGTAGGCGCCTAATGCCGCCTTCTCTTCCGAAGAGACCCCCATAATAGCAAGTACTCTATAAACCTCGTCGATAAACCTTTGAGGATCCTCTTCCACTTTGGAGCCATAAAATTTTGGAGGGTTCATTCGTGCAAAATCTGTCACCATTGAAGCAGCCGAATTCACTTCAGGATTCACCGGAGTTACAACTTCTCTATTGGCTTGAGTCGTCACGGCTTGAGCCAACATTTGGATAGTTGGCCTAAACTCTGTATGGGTCACATTCTCAACCAAAGGATCTATTGGAGCTTGGGGAACTTGAGGAGGAGCTCCTTGATTCACATTGTCATATTCCATCCTTCTAGCATTAGCCCTTTATGTATTCATATCCTGAAGACACAAGAGAAGGATTAGGAGAGAGAAATCTTTTAGAATTAAACTCTAAGGCACGACTTAAGAGTAATGAAGAAGTGAGATTTTCTAAACATCTTGTCGCCTCTCATTCATAAGTGTGGCGCGCTTCACACTCATGAACAAGATGTGGCTTATGAGACATCATCCTAGAATCATTCTAAACCTCATGCTCTGATTACCAAGTTTGTGACGACACAGGGGTACCCCCGAGATGCTACAAGGCACATAGAACCCTGAAATGAAAGGCTCCATGTAATCCACTTAGCATATACAAACATAAAGTACTAGAATAATAAAGAGTAAAACACATTTCAAGTCTTAAAAGTTTTTTATAAAAGAAAGCGGAAGTCTAGACTTGTCTCAGTATAGCCATCTATTAAAATACTTGAATGAAAATAGGGCCTAGCCCATACAACATGTCCGAAAATGAAAAGTACATGAAAGGAACTACAACATAGGAAAAAGTCATCCTCAAACCATAAGGACTCACGAACAAGCTCGAATGGTACACAAGTCCAAGATTTAGCCACTAGAATGATCACCTCGAGAGACGGTCCCTACACTTGAGAAAATGTAGGAAAGGTTAGCAAAAAAATGCACTAAGTATAGTAGCCATGCATAAAAACATTAAAAACATGGAAAAGGGGACATCTTGTTTGAAAGCATGCAATTTGCCAAGTTTGAACATCATATAAGACATTAGAAGTCATAAGTCATAATCATAAGTCATCATATAAGACATTAGAAGTCATTAGAACATCATATAAGACATTAGAAGTCATAAGACATTAGCTAAATCATGATCACCCGGTGTCTCCCACACCGAAAAGGGTTGTTCTACTTGCCTAAGGTAGAACCATGAACTCTTAGCTTAGGTGGATCCACTATCTAGATAACCTATGGGGGCACATAGTTTATGGGATACAGAGATTGCTACTAGAAACCCAAACTCAACAAACGTAGAAGGTTTCCATCTCATGAGACATACATGGGAAGCCCGAACTCAACTAACGTAAAAGACTTCCATCTCATTTCAATATCCACTTGATGCTAAGCATAATTCCCACAGAATATTTATTAAGTCTTACTTAACTCATGTCTCATGGAAGTATGTCCTTGACTATCAATCCAAGTTAGTTCATTAGGATAGCTCTTATTCATTGATTAAATTAGGTGAGAATAACCTTTCAACCTAGGAATTATTTCTATGTGATAAAACCCTTAACATCATGGTTGTAATTGTTTCATGAGAATAACCTTTCAACAACACTATCAACATTGGCACTTTACTCTCAAAGCACCTTCATAGCATTTACATAAGTTTCATAAGATCATGCATAAACACACACTTTTCCCTTCCAAGGTTCAAAGCCATCATCAATCACCAAATCTAGAATTTTATCATTAGATAGGGATTTCATTGTAACTTCATGCAGTTCTATCAATTCATACATTAGATCCTAAAAACTCACTCTTTCAGAATCAACAACCCAAACTATGAGATCACAATTTGGAGAAATATGGGGGTTTGCATGAATTCATAAGGGAATCATAATAAAAACATTTTAGATCATCAATTAATGAATATTTAGACATAATTAAACCATTAAGATCAGTAAATCAAAGAACCCATGGTAAATGAAGACAATTGTAACACCCCTGAAATCTAATGACCTAAAATATGATTAACATGAAGATTAGAGGCCTAAAATAACTTCCCTAACTTAGTACTAAGGTCGTTGTGCCTAAATGTCAAGGCATGGCCGGATCCCCCAAGGGTCCTTGAGGAGGAGGACCAATGGGCTGACCTAAAAGTTGTCAAAAACTAGCATAGTCCACGAAAGGTGCACCCATGCCTTGTGGGTGGACTCACGCCCCGTAGATGGGGGGTCGTGAGTCAAGGCTTGAACTTCCCCAAATGAACAAAGTTTCAGTCACATTCCACAATGTAGCAGCACGGTCCGTATACCCACTCACGCCCCGTAGGTGGGGTCTCGTGAGTGAGAGCCTTGAGTTGGCCAAGAAGAGGGGTTGCAGACCTAAACCACAGACCTTCCAGATGGGGCGTGATCCCACCTACGGTCCATGGGTGGGGTGGGGCGTAAGTCCTCTCTGCAAAAGTTGTGGAGTAATCGGCCAAGGCTTAACCAAAGTCAAAAATTCCAATAATTATTATATTAGTGTGAGGTCATTTTAAATAATTATTTTAGACTTATATAAATACTTCTAAGTCATTAAACTCCACTTACACAAGACTCAAATTAGAAACCAACTCTCCTCTCCAAAAATTCTCTCTCTAGGACTTCATGAAAGAGCAAGGTCAACGTCAAGCTAGGGGTTTAAGAACCAGCCTTTCTTCTCCAATCTCTTGTGGAAATCAAGCTAAGGTATGGATTCTTTTCATACTTGGGTGGCTATCACCCAAGGACCCCCTTCAAACTATGTTTAAGACTTCCAAAAACCTAGGGTTTCAATCTAGTCATGGGTCTTTCTCCAAAACGTTTTCAATTTTTTAATTATGGTTTATTATGAAAATCTCCCTTGGACCCATGATATCCCCTTCTTCCTAAATTGTGAACTAAGGTGTGACTTGATTGATCATGGAAGCTTGACAATTGATTGTGTTTACATGTATTAAGTTGTTGAATCATGAAATCCCTCTATCTAATGTGATAATTCTATAAGTTAGGGTTGATCTTGATTCATAGCCTTGGAAGGCAATTATTAGGGTTTATGTATGTTGATGAGGATTGTATATGAACTCATGATTCGTCTATGTAGTGATGATCCTATGACTATTGTGTATTGGTGGTATTGATTCAAGATCCTTCTCCCTTATACCCTTACACTTGACTATGCATGAAAGGTCTGTAATTATGATAATGTTGTTGTGTTGATTGAAAGGCTATTCTCATGAAATACTATGGACATGATGTGAAATGTTTACTAACTTACTAATGATTCTAAGGTTGAAAGGACAAATGCACTTAATGAATCCATGAGTTACCATGATACTATGATGGTTTGAGTGCTAGGCATTCTTCCATGACACAAATATAAAGTAAAGACTCAACATGACTACAATGCAATAGGGAATTAAGCTTAGCACCGAGTGGATATGGAAAGTGAGGTAAAGACCCTCCCATCAATGCAATAGGCCGGGTCATCTTAAGTAAACTCATGAGATGGATGCTCTCCCATCAATGCAATAGGTGGAGTTTCTAAAAGCAATCTCCCTATCCCATAACTATGTGCCCACATAGGTCTTTAGCTAGTGGATCCACCTATAAGCTAAACATGTTAGTTCTACCTTAGGCAAGTAAGACACCTCTTTTTGGTGCGGGGCATGACACCAAATTCCATGTAGCTTATATAGTCTATGTCGGTTAAGGCTATATTTCCCTACATGACAAGAATATGATCCATGACATGAGAAGAACAAGATTATGAATTATGAACAAGAACATGAGTTATGTGCTATGATTACTTAAGGGGTTTTACTTAGTGTGAGTGGGGGTATGAGACTTTACTTATGCATTGCACAAGTAAGCTTTGAGAGTGGTTGTGGTATGTGCTTGATGACATGATGCTTTATGAGTTAATGCATGTTTTACATGAATATGAATATGAGTTATATCTATGACTTCTTAGTGAGCTTTGCTTAGTATAAGTGGGGGTATGGGACTTCACTTGTACATTGCACAAGTAGACTTATAAAGGGGTTATGGTATGGTTTCCTTATGACATGAAGAAGTATGAATCTATGTATGCATAATATGAATTGATGTTAAGAGTGACTTCCTTTTTATGAACTATGAACATGAATGTCTCCTTGTCTATGAGTGTTAAGAGTGACTTCCTTTTAACAACTTGCGTATGTATATTTTACTCATTTGAATATCTTGAACGCATTTCCATCGAACCCATTGAGGGTTGCCTGCGTATCATATTGAACATGAATCAGATCATTACGTAGTTCATGAAAGGAATTGAAAGGATTTATTTAACTTAAAAAATAAAGCATCATTCAAAATTAAAATGTTGTTAAAGCAAATGACAAAAATAAAAATATCAAAGTACATAAAAATTGCAATAAACTCGACGAAATGAAAATAAAAGAAATAACAAATAAAAAAAATACCTTGAACAAGACTTTTGGCAAATGTGGGGCTGGTGCATGCGTTTTTCAACCCAAACTGTCATCACTCCGATGGAGATAATCACGATAGACATCAATCAAGCTCTATGTAAGTTGAAGCACTTGAGTAGTACCAACCGCGTGGTTCAAATTCTCTTCTAGTGCCGGAAGCTTTTCGATTTGGTTATGAAGTTCATCACACACTCCCATCCATTGGTTTCTTTCGGGCGCAACTTTTGCTTGATATGAAACGCTTTGCTATATCTATTTCTCGTCTCGTCGAAGCTTTTAACTAATTCTGCAACCTAGCATGTGTGTGAATTTAGAGGGGTTTTTCTTTTTTAAACTCCTGCTCTTGTACTTTACATAATGCTGTGACAATGCCCAAATCCTCTTGTAAGGTTCGAATGGTGGAGTGATGTTCCTTCCCAACCTTTTTCTGAATCAACTCTCCCTTCGAATACTGCACCACGTTGGGCCAACTCTTCTTTAGCATTCTTTAGGTCATTTCTTAGGACATCTAGAGTAGACCTATAATTTCTTTCAACCTGATGAGTCCGAAGTTTGGACTCATTTAAAGCTCAGGCTTGATGATCGCCGATTCGACTCGGCGACTCGCTAAGTGGCCGCTCTACCGCGTAAAGTTACAGAATGTTGAGGCCAAATTAGGGGTAACTTCGGCAAGAAGTAATTTTATTCGGCGTGTCGCCGATCGCTTCGGCGTTGGATGATCAGGTCGCCAAAAGTGCTGATGGAAATCCAAATTAAACAAGTGTTGATGGGCGAGCTGAAAGGAGAAAGGGCGACTCACAGAACCACTCGGCGATCCCAATCTGCATCGTTAAAACTACAGTGGCTGGACCAAGAAGAAGTGAAAAATGAAGGCGAGAGGAAGAAACATCAGCGAGTCGCCGAACTGTCGGTGAAGCCCGACTTACCTTGGCGATTGGTCCTAAATGGTCACACATCAGACTTCTGTATATTGATTTTTGCTAGAGAGAGAAAGCATTGAGAAACGTGAGGAGAAGGAAAGGAAATGTTGTTCACACCACATTTCATGAGGATAGCAGCCACTGAGCCTAAATGACCATACGTTTACACTCCAGCCCCGTTACAAGCCTTGAAAAGACCTTTTTGATCTTGAATTGAAACAAGTGTTGATCGTAATTCCGGATTTAAAAACTTTGGCGAGCAATAATTGTATTTGGCGTGTCGCCGATTGCTTCAGCGTTGGATGACCAGGTCGCCAAAAGAGTTGATGGAGATCCAAACAAGTGTTAAAAGACCTTTTTGATCCAAACAAGTGTTGGATGACCAGGTCGCCAAGGGCTGGGCATCTTCGTGTAGTGTTGAAGTTCGAGAGAATTCGACAAAGATAAGGTAAATTTTCGAGGGAAAATTACTTTACATTTTATCCGAAATAGGCAGGAAGCTTTTATATTATTCTAATAAATAAAAATATTATAAGATTAAAAAAAAAAAAAAAAACTGAACCAAATTAAGGATTTCACCACATAGATCTCGAAAAAAAACCAAGAATTAAAAAAAATTTGCGTCAAACAGATATTTGAGCCGAAAGTTACGATCATTTAAAGTTTCACCAAATTGAAGATTGAAACTCATAAAAAGTAGTTGTAAATTTGTGAAACTTCAAATGGTCATAACTTTTGCCTCGGATGTCCGTTTCAGGCGATTTTTTTTTTCAATTTGGTTTTTTTTTCGAGATCTACGCGAACAAACTGCCGCTAGGCGGTTTGGGCGAGCCGATTTTCAGAAAAACGTCTTTTAACCCAGTCAATTTTGAATTTCCCCCAATTTTGAAGAAAATTGTAATTCTTTATTGCTAATAATCTGATAAAAGAAAATTAATTTTTGAGTTCGAAATACTTTGATAATGCATATATGAATGTCAATTTTAATGTTGGATAATCAATTCTATGATAAACAACTTTTATTCCGTTCAATTTTAAGTTTTCCCCAATTTTGGATAAGGATTTTTGTTCCTTAAACGGGTATCCCTTCGCGGCCAGCTTCTTAGAGGGACTACGGCCTTTTAGGCCGCGGAAGTTTGAGGCAATAACAGGTCTGTGATGCCCTTAGATGTTCTGGGCCGCACGCGCGCTACACTGATGTATTCAACGAGCTTATAGCCT
>JAJOOR010042139.1:0-12372 GCA_036250505.1 Solanum acaule
ATGGTTTTGAGACATATTGTATAAAGTCTAGAAAGTCTTCCGCTTGCTATTTATTGAAAGTATCTTCGTGTGTGAAAAAAGTTTTTAATTCCTTATGGTTTTGGTGTCTATGCGATGAATGAATGCTAAGAGGCTTGTATTAGACCTCTTCGAGGTCGAGTACGCCGGTTACGACTAGGGGGTGCTCCCGGGTCGTGACAAGGCAGTATTGCCTACTCCGGCCCCTGGGCCTTCGAGTACATCTAGTTTTGTCCCTTTTGTTACTCCCAGTTCCTCCACTGCTTCTTTGCCTTCTAGATTTGGTACTACTGCTGCTGCTGCTCGACCTCCACTCACCCAGGCTGCATTACTAAGGATGGGGCAGCTAGCCCATTCTGCTGATAGACGCGCCTCCAGGCATGAGGCTACCATTCCTGGCATGATTGAGAGGGCCCTTGTTGATATTGTGACACCCCTGAGTGTGACTATTCATGCCCCTGCAGCACAGATAGCGGTGTGTGAGCAAGGCCTAGGGGTCACTGATGATGTGACGACTCTGAAGGCCGTTATTGCTGAGCTGAGGAGAGATGTGGACCGACTGAAGTCCACCGATATATCGATGATTTTTGGGATAGTGGAGATAGCTTGATATGCCAGTTGATCCAAATATGCCTCCGGCTACCACCAGAGATCATGTTCGAACTGAGGAGGTAGTTGCTACCAAGTCTAAGGTTGAGACCAACGAGGAGCAGTTGGGTGTTGATGAGGAGGCTTCTTATGAGGGCTTTACAGAGATTGAGGAGGCCATGGTAGAGTCATCTGTGCAGATCTCTTTGGCAGACATACCCATGGCTGACCCTAGTGGTGTCAGTACTACTGATGTGACTCCGGGCACTGATGCCCAAAATCAGAGTGTTGCACCAAGCACTGATGCCCCGACAGATGGAGTGACTGCGTAGACATGACTTCTTTTTACCTCCCTCTATGTCATTCTATTGATTCTTAGTGTTTGTATTTCATTTGAGGACAAATTGTTTTTTGTTTGTGGTGGCTGAGGTATTTCCATACCTAACTCTTGTGATTATTACTTTTGTTTATATATTGGGTTTTGTGCTGTAAATTGTGTTTTGGCACTGTGTTGTGGATGCTTGAGATTGTGGCTCCTTATTTTAATTGAAAATGATTTGTGGACCCTTCTAAAAAAAAATTGCCACCTCTTGATTGTGTTTAATTGTGGATGTTCTTGTGCAAATTTGAGTATCAATTATGATCAATACCGATGACTTGAATAGTGCTCTCAATCAAACAAACATGAATGTGCGGCTACGATGAGGCCAAATGAAGTTATATAGATAATATGTGAACTTTTTGCATATCTTTGTGACTAGCCAATAATCAAATTGAGTCTCTTGTGATGAATATTGCACACTAGCGAAAGTGTGGAGTCTTGTATGATATTGGTGCCAATGCCTTGTGTGATGAGCTTACCGTGAACCATGTGTTATGACACCTAGAATTCGCCCCGTTGATCCGATTGACTAAGTGATGCAAGCTCTTGAAATGATCTTAGGCAACAATTTTAAAGAGTGAAACAATTTGACATTATACCTCTTTTGTGGCCTACCTTGTGAGTGTGTGAACTTTGCTTGAACACCCTTTGAGCCTTATCCTTTTCTTGGAAGAAACTTGAGCAAATGAGACCTCTCTTTATCCCTTCACCCGTAATCCTCATGAAGTGTGGTTTGTTTAAATAGCCAACTTAGGCCAAAAGTCTAAGTTGGGGGTGTGGTGAAACGAGAAGGTAAATCAAGAAGTGCAAAGAAGTCCCCCTTCATCCATGGATGGAACCCCTCCATACAAAAAAAAGGAGAGAGAAAAAGAATAGAAAAATGAAAAAGAAAAAGAATGAAAACATTGTGGAATAAAGTTGTGGAAGTTGCAAAACAAATGGGGTGTCCGGTGTTCCATGGAAAGTGAATAATGTGGTGAATTTTGAGCATGAATGAGAATGATAAAGAAAAGGAAAGGAAGTGTTGTTCATACCACATTTCATAAGGATAATAGCCACTGAGCCTAAATGACCATACCTTTACACTCAGCCTCGTTACAAGCCTTAAAAAGACCTTTTTATTCTTGAGCGAGCTGAAACAAGTGTTGATTGAAAAATAAGGGCAAACCTATGGGTGGAGTCATGCATGTGTTCATCTTTGTGAGAGTGAGAGTTGTTTGTGATTCCAGAGCTATAAATTGTTGAACAATTGTGTGTGAATATGGAATCATCTTTGTGTGAGTGTGATTTCACGTATTAGGACACTTCATCCAATACTAAGTGCCAACGATCGTGAGTAGTAATATAACCCAACTAGTGAGTTGGGGTCGAGTCCCAAGGGAGTGGTTCGTACTCAAGAATCAATAGAAACACATAAATATGCTCAAGGCAATCATAGATAAAAACATTTATGAAGAAAAACATGGTTTAAATTATAGGTGACACAAGTGTCAAATATAAAGGGGGCTTGTGTGTACTATCAACTAAAATAGCAAATAACACGAAAATACGAATATTGAGACGAAATTCTTGGGATGTGATTGGATAATGGGCCAAGGTAAACAACCGGGTAATTGCAATTAATAGTAAATAACTGCAAATCAGTGAATAAGCTAGACTTTAGTGGGGATAAACTTTCGCTCGAATAATTAACCCCGAATCAAATTGGTTTCTCTGAAACACCAATAAGCAGCAATGAAGCACAACCTTCGCTTTAGTCCATTCACTCTCTTGAGCTGAATGTATGGAAAAGGGTTTAGGATTCACTCTCTCGAGATGAACCCATGACAACCCAATACCCACAGAACATCGATTCAGTAATTTTGGTTTTAAAACTTCTCTCTCGAGCAAGCCAAAAACACGAAGTTAAGATTGTATTTGCAACAACAACCCATTAAATTCAACCACGATTACTGAACGAAATCACTTTTAAACAACAAATAAACTATCAATTAACAACACCCAACAGTTAAATCAACCCATAATCACACCAAGAATTAAGGTTTTAGCTAGACATAGTAAAAACATAAAAATCGTTACCAAGTTGTGTTTCCATCAACTAGGTAGGATTAATATAGTCTTTACAAAGGTCTAAGATGAAGAATCTTCAACACCCATTCCAATTTCTTCGAAATGGAAATCTTCAAATCTTCAAAGCTAAGAAAATATTGTCTCTCTATTCAATTCTAAGTTCTAAACTTCAAAAACTGAATAATAATATGATTCAACCAAAGATTAGATACTAAGCTAAAAATTTAAACAAGTATTAATAGTTGTCAAAGGATCATTCGGTGCAGTTAGTCGGGATCGCCAATCCACTCGGCGATTCGCCCTTTGGTCATTTTCATCGTTGTTTTACTTTTGCCTTTAGCATCTTTGAGGCTTTGAAACTTTGGACGATATGGCACTGCATCGCGGAACTGTTCGGCGACTCACCGACCGCTCCTTTCATTGACTAGATTTTCTCCTTCAAGGCTTGGCACTCTGGAACATTAGGCGAGACCCTGGCCGTTCGGCGACTCGCCTAATGGGTTAGGCGATCCTCATGCCTTTTTTCCTTCGTTCTTTCAGTTGCCTTGTTCCTTTTTGCTCAAAAGTGTCCATGCTTTGTCCCTCAATCCAAATACCTAAAATTCAAGGATTTACATCAGTTATTGGCACAAAATATGCATTGGAGGACTCTAAATCTATTCAAATAAAGCCCTAAATGAGTCCAAATTGTGGACTCATCAGAGGGCATTTGAGTACCTTTGTTGAGATTGAACTTACATTTGAAGCAAGTATTGTGAACTTGAGAATGTTTGATAGTGGTGATTCACAACTTGAATCTTCGAGTGCACAATTGATCCTTGCATAAGTAAGTTGAGTCTTGTTGTGTGAATTCATAATTGAGTCTTGTGTAGCACTGTTAGAGACATCCTTTTTGAACTGCTGAACTTGAGTTTTACTTGAGGACTAGCAAAAGTTTAAGTTTGGGGTGTTGATGACTATGAGATTTGGACTCATTTAGGGCTTTATTTGTATAGATTTAGTGTCCTCAAATGCTTATTTTGTGACAATAACTGATGTAAAATCTTTGATTTCCAGGTATTTGGATTGAAGAACAAAGCATGGACACTAATTTGCAAAAAGGAACGAAGCGAGCTGAAAGTTTGAAGAAAAGTAAGCCTGGTGATCACCAAGTCCACTTGGCGAGTCATCGAACGGCTTCTTGAGCCTAAAGTTCCAGTGTGCCAAGCCCTGAAGGAAAGAACTAAGTCGGTGAGAGAAAGGAGTAGTTGGCGAATCGCTGAGTGGTTTCGCGATGCAGTATTGCATCGCCCAAAGTTACAGACCTTGAGGATGCTAAAGGCCAAGGCTGAAAGGATGTGAAATTGACCAAAGGGCGCATCACCGAGTGGATCAGTAAGCCTGACTTACTTCACCGAGTGACTCTTCGCAGCATATTTTTGGCGACTATAAATACATTTTTGATCATTTAGTTTAGTATCTTTTGAATCAATTTTTATCATACTTTCATTATATCGAATTCTGAGTATTGAAATAAGTTTTCCTTAGCTTTGAAGAATTAAAGTTTTTCACTTTTGAGAAATTGGAAGTGGGACTTCGAGATTCTTCAATTTGGACCTTTGTAAAGACGAAATCAATCTTACCTAGTTGATGGAAACTCAATTTGGTAACGATTTTTATCTTTTTACGATGTCTAGCTAAAACCCCAATTATTGGGGTGTGATTATGGGTTGATTTAGTTTATGGGTATTGCTAATTGTTAGTTTAAATGCTATTTAGAAAGGATTTCAATCAGTAATTGTGGTTTAATTTAATAATTGTAGTTGCAAATGCAGATCTACCCTTGTGTTTTTGGCTTGCGAGAGAGAGAGGTTTTAAAACTAAGATTATTGATTGATGGTTAGTGGGTATTGGGTTGTCATGGGTTCAGCTCGAGAGAGTGAACCCTAAACCTTTTCCCAAACATTCAGCTCGAGAGAGTGAATGGACTAAAGCATAAGTTTTTCTTATTTTGTATGCTTGTTGATGTTCGAGAGAAATCAACTTGATTCGGGGTAAATTGTTCGAGAGAAAGTTTACCTCCTCTATAGTCTAGCTTATTCACTAATATACAGCTATTTCCAAAGAGTTGCAATTACCCATTTGTCTACATTAGCCTATAATCGGATTACATCCCAAGAACCCGTCTCATTATTGTTATTTCGTGTTATTTGTTGTTGTTGTAGTTGATAATTGCAAACCAAAACCCCTTTATTTGACATTCGTGTCACCCCCTGATTTGAATTATGTTTTTATTCGATAAGGTCTATTCATTTGGCTGATTTGAACATATTCACACTTTCCTATTGAATCTTAAACACGTACCGCTCCTTGTGGGATTCGACCCCAACTCATTTAGTTGGGTTTTATATTGACTAGCAATCGTTGACACTTAGAATTGGATGAAGTGTCCTTGAATCGTTAATCAATAAGCATGAAATAATTTATTTTATCACCTTCTTGAAACCATCTCACCCCTGCCTTCTACTTCCAACCTCAATGTGCAAATATCTCCTTAGTTTTGCTTCAGCTTTCTTTATTTCCTTCTGTAGGATTGATTTCCAGCTGAATTTCTTTGGTCTTGGCTATATCTTCTAATGTTGAAACATGTTATGTTACCAAAGGTTGTCTTGCTCCATTGAACTACAGATGATTTCACCCTTTTCATCTTAGTTTGTACCACTGTGAAGGGGAACCTATTACCTCCATCTTCCATATATCTTCCACTGTGTGTTGAAAGCTGTGGTGCTTTGTCCAAAAATTAATAAACCTAAAAGGCTTGAACACCTGCTTGATTTAACATTTCGAGAACACCTCATCCAATTCTAGGTGTTCAACGATCGTAAATCAGTATAAAACCCAACTAAATGAGTTGGGGTCGAATCCCACAGGGAGCGGTACGTGTTTAAGATTCAATTTGGAAATATGAACATGATCAAATCAGGCTTAGAAATAAAAGTTATCGAAAAAAGACATCATTCAAGTTAAGGAGTGACACGAATGTCAAATAAGGGTTTTGGTTTTGATTAACAGCTACAAACAGTCACAAACAATAAAAATTAACAATAATGGGACGGGTTCTTGGGATGTGATCGATTATAGGCTAATATAGACATCTGGGTAATTGCAACTATTAGTAATTAGCTAGATATTAGTGAGTAAGCTAGGCTATAGTGGAGGTAAACTTTCTCTCGAACAATTTACCCCGAATCAAGTGATTTCTCTCGAACATCAACAAGCATGCAAAATAAGAACAACCCACACCTTAGTCCATTCACTCTCTTGAGCTGAATGTTTGGGATTAGGTTTAGGATTCTCTCTCTCTCAAGCTGAACCCAGGTCAACCCGATACCCACTAACCATCAATCAATAATTTATGTTCTAAAACCTCTCTCTCGAGCAGGCCAAGAACACAAACATAGAACTGCATTTGCAACTACAATTCCTAAATTAAACCACAATTAATGATTAAACTCACTTCTAAATAGCATTTAAACTAACAATTAGCAATAACCATAAACTAAATCAGCCCATAATCACACCCCAAGAATTGGGGTTTAGCTAGACATCATAAAAGGTAAAAACCGTTACCAAATTGATTATCCATCAACTGGGTAAGAGTAGATTCATCCTTACAATGCTCTAATTCAAAGAATCTCAAAAACCCACTTTCAATTTCTCAAAAGTGAATTTCTTCACTCCCTCAAAGCTAAGGAAAAACTAGAGAAAAATTGTGTCACAGTTAAAACTCAAAAATAGATTAAAAATATGTGATCTAAGATACTAAAATAAATGTTCAAAAATGTATTTGTAGTGGCCAAAAAAGTGTTGCGAAGTGTAATCGGTGAAGTAAGTCGGGCTCGCTGAACCACTCGGCGAGTTGCCCTTTGGTCACTTCCATCGTCCTTCTGCCTGGCATTCAGCATCCTCAAGGTCTCTAACTTTGGGCGATCTAGCACTGCATCGCGGAACTAGTCGGCTATCCGCCGACTGCTCATTTTCATCGTCGACTTGGTTTCTTCCTCAGGGCTTGGCACTCTGGAACTTTAGGCGGTCAGATAGCCATTTGACGATTCGCTAAGTGGACTTGGCGATCCCCAGGCTTGCCTTTCTTCATCCTTTTAGCTCGTTTTGTTCCTTTTTGCTTATTAGTGTCCTTGCTTTGTTCTCAATCCATATACCTGAAAATCAAGGGTTTTACATCAGTTATTGACACAAATTAAGCATTTGAGGACACTAATTCTATATGAACAAAGCACTAAATGAGTCCAAATCTCTGACTCATCAACACCCCCAACTTAAACTTTTGCTTGTCCTCAAGTAAATCTCAAGTTCAACAGTTCAAAAAGGATATCTCAAACAGTGCTACAGAAGACTCAATCATGAATGCACACAACAAGACTCAACTTACTCATGTAAGGATAAATTGTGCACTCAAAGATTCAAGTTGTGACTCACCATTATCAAAGATTCTCAAGTTCAGAATACTTGCTTCAAATGCAAGTTCAAGCTCAACAAAGGTACTCAAATGCCCTCACAACAAAGATGATTCCATATTCACACACATTTCTTCAACAATTTATAGCTCCGAAATCATATACAACTCTCACACACACAAAGATGAAAACATGCATGACTTCACCCATAGGTTTTCCCTTATTATCCTTATGAAATGTGGTATGAACATCATTTTTCCTTTCTTTACTTCAGCATTTTCATTCATGCTCAAAATTCACCCAATTATTCTCTTCCAATGGAATACCGGACACCCCATTTCTTTTGCAACTTTCACAACTTTATTTCATAACTTTTTCATTCTTCTTTTCTTTCTCTTTTTTTTTTTTGTATGGAGGGGTTCCATCTTTTCAAAAACCATGGATAAAGGGGGACTTCTTCACACTTCTTGATTTTCCTCCTCTTTTAATCACACCCCCAACTTAGGCCTGGGCCTAAGTTGGCTATTCAAACAAACCAGACTTCATGAGGATTATGGGTGAACGGATAAAGAAGGGTTACAATTGCATCAAGTTTCTTCCAAGAAAAGGACAAGGCTCAAAAGGGTTTCAAGCAAAGTTCACACACTCACAGGGTTGGCCACAAAAGAGGTATATTTATCAAATTGTTTCACTCTTTCAAATTGTTGCCTAAGATCATTTCAAGAGCTTGCATCACTTAGTCAAACGGACCAACGGGGCAAATTCTAGGTGTCATCACACAAGGTTCACAATAAGCTCATCAGACAAGGCATTGGCACCAATATCAAACAAGTCTCCACACTTTCGCTAGTGAGCAATGTTCATCACAAGAGACTCTTTCGATAATCGGCTAGTCACAACGAGATACAAAAAGTCCAGATATTATTTATGCAACTTCATTTGGCCTTATCGTAGTCGCGCATTCACTTTTGTTCAATTAAGAGTACTATTCAAGTCATCGGTATTGATCATAACCGATACTCAAATTGGCACAAGAACAACCACAATCACACACAAGAGGTGGTAATTTTTTTTAGAAGGGTCAAAAACCATTTGCATTCATAATGAGGAGCCACAAGCTCAAACATCCACAAGACAATATCAAAACACAATTTAAACACAAAAACCCAATAATATATACAAAAGATGTAGTCACAAGAGGTAGGTATGGAAATACCTCACCCCACCACAAACCAAAAAATACAGTTGTCCTTAAATGCAACAAAGTAATGAAAAGGGCAATAAAAATGACAGAGAGAGAGATAAAGAAGGGTCTTGTCTACATAGTCACTCCATATGTCGGGACATCAATGCCCGATGTCACATCAGCAGTGGCTCCACTAGACCCAGCCATGGTGGTGTCTGTCAAGGAGGTCTGGCAGGTAGTCTCAAACATCGCATCCTCCAAGTCAGACAAATCATCATATACGGCGGCATCTTGCTCCCCAAGCTGCTCCTCATCGGTCTCCGCCTCTATTGCATCAGCTGCACATCCTTAATAGTCACATATCCGGTGGTAGCCAGAGGCATCTCAGAACTGGCGGGTCATCCCGATCCTTAGCTCACTCAAATAGAGAGGTGAAGTCTGTGGACTTCAAATAGTCCACGTCCTTCCTCAAATTTGCAACCTCGACTTTCAAAGTCGTCACCTCTGAAGTAACCCCCTTTCGACTCTCACAAGTCGCTACTCTCGCTGTGAGGTCATCAATAGAAGTCCAAAGGGGTGTCAACACAGCTAGGATAGCCCTCTCAATCATCTAAGGTACCTCAGCCTCCAACTGAGTAGCCCGCACATCAGAAAAATGGGCTAAGTTCCCCATCTTCAGGATCATGGCCTGAGTAATACTGGTGGACTGGGAAGCAGTAGATGAACCAGGAACCTGGGAGGAAGTGGAAGCGAGAGTACCTGATGGCCGAAGTAGGCAAAGATGCCTCTGCATGTATTGACTCAACATCAACCTTCGGGGATGCATCCACTAGAGCCACTTTCCTCCTGTCTGCCTCCTCCCGAGTGTACTCAACCTCTATGCGTCGGATGTCTATGGAGGATGTGGGGGTGACCTCGATGTCCCTCTTCTTGTTATGAGGAACTCCAGCATGCCAAAATAGCTCTCTAATCAGAACCGGGAAGGGAAGGGTCGTATGGCGCTGCTTCACCCTCATGGCCATCTCTTGCTACATAAGAAGTCCTAAGTTGAGCATCTTCCTGGCTATGATGGATCTGAGACAGACCGCCTTTGTGTGGCGAAAGATGGACTCATTCTGCGAGGGCATGATAGAGTTGTTGATGAACCCGAACCAATATCGAGAGGCAATATTCAGGTCCTTCTTCTCGATGGGGGCTCCTGCCTCAATCCACCTCGGGGTGGTGTCAGAAATGAGTGGGGCAAGCCAGGCCTTTAAGTCATCCAGGGACTGTGCTGTAGCAAAGCCCTCATATGCGTGCTCCAAACCGATAGCCCTATCAAGTACAATATTTATGTGATCGTTGTTGCACCCTACTTCTTTCCCCCTGACCTTGATTGTCTTCATCAGTCTGAAGGCACTAGCCTTCTTCTTCCCCTTTGGTGCCAGGTCACTGTATGCTCTGTAAAACTACCGGACCCATATAGGAATGTATGGGCCTCAGGGCCTGATGAACTTCTCAAATCTATGGAACCAGAGAGGTTCTCACACACTAGGATACTTGTCCTCTAGGCCCTCTGTGGATAGAAGCTTCTCCTCGAGAATCATCCTCAACCCCTCAGCCTTTAGCCTGTTGAGTAGCTGAGGAGGGGGACCCTGAACTGGTGGCGCTGAAACCACTATCTGTGCCAGAGGTGGCACTATATCATCAGCAGGAGGTATGGCCTCTAGGATCCTAGACGAATCCTAGCGAACTCTGGAATGAATCTCATCACTCCAGCATTGCAGAGGCTGGTCATCCTCAGGCTCAGAGAATGCAACCTAGGAATCAAAAGATTCTCCCTCGCTGCCGGAGTTGTGCTCCGATACCTCAGATGCGGGCTATTTGCCCTTGCCTTTGCCTCCCTTGGGACATGCCTTCTTCCCATTTTTTGAAGGGGTAGCTGCCCCCTCATTAATAACTTTACCCCGTGCTCTTTTGCAGGGTGGCATATCCATGTTGGTTTTGGCAATATATGCAAAATATACCAAAATAAGTTAGAACGATTCAAGAAAAATACAGAAAATAAGTTGCAGAAAGACTCGCCAAATCGATCGGCAAGTCCTCGAGTCAATTAGGTGAGCCAAATCCGGCTCGTCGAAAGGACTGGCTCAAAATTTGCCCAGAAAAATGGCATGTTGTCGATGAGAAGGGCCTTTTGGCATATCACCGAAACCATTCGGCGAGCGCACACTAGCCCGCCAAAAGTTACAGAATGTTTTAGGGGTTGGGGGCGCAGAAAGGATGATCAAAGAAGACTTTCAGTGAGTCTCCGAGTGCACTCGATGAGCTCAGACTTCTCACAAAAAGTTACATAATCAAAATCAACTAAACCATGAAATTAAAGGCGATCAAGGGGGATTTCGGTGAACCGCTGAGTGATTCGGCGAGCTCGACCCAGCTCCACTACTAAAAAAACAGTAAATACCGACCTAAAAATTTCCGACCTCAAATGGAGGTCGGTAATTTCCGACCTCCGAAGGTCGGTATTTACAAGTAGTCGGTTTTTATGCAAAATAAAGCGGGAAAACCAAATTCCGACCTCTGGAGGTCAGAATATTTCCCGGAAAAAATGAATTACAATAAAAACCGACCTCTTGATGTCGGTATTAAACAAATAAATCTCAATTAAATATAAAAAACAAATAATACCAACTTTCGTATGTCGGTAAAATTAAATAGTATGTAAAAATAAATTAATATAAAATACCCACCTCATGAGGTCGGTATTTTTTATATTTAATTGAGAAAATAATACCGACATCAAGTGGTCGGTTTTTATTTCTGGGAAAAATTCTGACCTCCTGAGGTCAGAATTTGGTTATTTTGCATAAAAACCGACTTCTTGATGTCGATTATAATACCGACTTCCGAATATCGGTAAAATTAAATAGTATGTAATTAAAATACCGACCTCATGAGGTCAGTATTTTTTCTAATTACTATTAATTAAAGTGACATCCGGAGGTCGGTATTTTTATTTCATCTATTACTTTTAAAAGTGACATCCGGAGGTTGGTTTGTTATACTACGTTGATATGAAAACCGACAACAAGTAGTCGATTTTTATGCAAAATAAAGGGGGAAAACCAAATTCCGACCTCAGGAGGTCGGAATTTTTCCCAGAAAATGAATTACAATAAAAACCGACCTCTTGATGTCGGTATTATTTTCTCAATTAAATATAAAAAAATAAAATTGAGAAATATTTTGATTTAGTTTTATTTAAATCGTCTTCCGGAGGACGATTTTGTGTAAAATGAAAAACAAAAAAATTATAATACCGACTTCCGGAAGTCGGTAAAATTAAATAGTATGTAATAAATTAATATTTTCAATTAACTTTAAATAAATCATCTTTCGAATGACGATTTTATACAAGTTAAAAAATAATTTAATATAAAATACCGACCTCCCGATGTCAATATTATTTAATTAACATGATTACTTTTTAATGTGATACCGACCTCATAACGTCAGTATTTTTTGTTAAATCTAATTACTTTTAATAAAAGAGACATCCGGAGGTCGGTTTGTTTAAAATATTCCTATTAATAATCATAATTTTGCTATTGTGCATAATACTAAAATTTCATTTTACACCTATAATTAATTGTTCAAAAAGTGTAACAATTTTGTATACTTTTATAAATAAA
>JAJOOR010042140.1:0-16519 GCA_036250505.1 Solanum acaule
GGGGGGGGAATAGTAAGTTGAATATTAAGGTTGTTGAGAGTTTCGATATCCTTATCTCTTTCCTTCTATTGTTATTCAAGCTTGAGACCAGGAGTTCCTTGTAGCTTGTTTTATGTTTTGGAGTCATGTGTGATATGTGTTTCCATGGTCTCTTTATGTTATGCATGTTCTAGTTGAATTCTTGTTTGAATGAGAAATTGAGTTTATATGAATTATGTTCCTCTTGTATATATGCATTTAGTATGATTTGTTTATATGCTTAATGTGGTTGAATTGTTGAACATGCCTAATATGTTATTATGAATAAGTTGCATAATGTGCTTAATGATGTAATGATGAGCATGATGTGAGTTGGAGAAGGCAATGCCTTCAATGTATTAAGAAATGTGAAGTTTTGATGCATGATGAGTTTGTAGATGTAGTTCCTACTTCCTTGTTTTGCTTTGAGCTTTTTGATATGGAGTTGATGTTTCCTCCTAGTTTGTTCATTGTTTATAATGTTGCATGCATGATGTGCTGCTAGTATTTAGTCATTAGCCCCCCTTAATATGTTTTAAGTTTCATTCGAGGACGAATGTTTCTAAGTGGGGGATAATGTAACGACCCGTAAAATGAATAAGTGAAACTAGAGCCTAAGATGTGTGCCTTTGAGTTGATGTGAGGTTTAAGGGTGTATAATGTTGTCCCGAGCTTTGGTTGAGGGGTTTAGGGGTTAAACGTCAAGGTACGACTCCCGAAGGACCACCCTAAGGGTCCTTGAGGAGGACCCTAAGCCTAACCCCAAGACCCTTTGAAACCAACAAGCTGCCCAAGTTTTGGTGAACCACGGAAGCGGACCACACCCCACAGACCAAACCACAACTCGTGGTCTTGATCCGTATTTCAAGGGCCACATTCTCAAGTTGCAGCCACAAACCACGGACCATCAAGATGGTGGCGTAGCCCCACCTACGGTCCGTAGGTAAGGGTGTGGTTTGCACTTGTGTTGTTGTCAAATATCTTGGCCTAGTGGAGGGTGAATCGGTAAATTCACCTTAAGTCTTGTTTGGTTGTGGGACAGTTCTAATTAGTTATTTATGGTATTTTAAAGGTTTTTAAAGTATTAAAACACATTTAGACATCATTATTTCAAAAACCCAAACCAAAACCTCCCCTCCCTTCCAAAAGTTCTCTCTCTAGAAACTTCCAATGGAGGTGAAGACTTCAAGCTCTCAAGGTCAAATCTTCAAGTTTTTCAAGGGATTTTCGTGGGATTCTTTTTAAAAAGGTATGGTGGTCTTCACGCTTGAATTATTATCTTTCAAGGTGCCAACTTCAAAGTGATTTCAAATCTTGAAAGTTTCCCCAAAAACCCTAGTTTTCAATCTATGCATGGGTTAGATTCAAAACGATTTCTAAAGGCATTATTGCATTGAATTGTGAATTAATTATGCATTTAAAGTTGAATTAAGATGTTTTCTTCCTAGAACCCATGTTTTCCCCCAAATTCCTATGTTGTGATTTGAGATTGGGATTTGATTGATTATGAAGTATGTGAATTGTTTATGTGTATATGGATATAGAATCTTGAAATTATGTTATTACTCTTGCCTAATTGTATTTATTTAAGGTGTGTGGGTTAATGTGATCCATGACCCATGAAGGGCAAGTTATGATCAAATTACCTATGGAAGTGGAATTGTGCTTAATCTATTGATCCACTTGAAATGTGGAGGTGTTTACTTAATATGTACAATGTGGTATTGAATGGCCGGATATCTTCCTTGTACCTCTATATATGAAGGATCTATGTATGATCATGATGTAAAGTATATGTGTTATGATTGAAAGTATATTCTCTATTGACACTCATGAATGATGATGATGGAATGTGAAGGGTTCTATAATGTAATGTTGTATATCTTGGATTGGTAGGCTTGGGCATCCTTTTCTTGTATACTTGAAGGAAATGAATGATGTAACTTGAATTGGCAATCTTAGGCATCCTTTTCTTATATACTAAATGTATCTTGACTTATTGTCTTACTGTCTTGAATTGGTACACCTAATGTTGGTAGCCTTCATGAATGAATGAATGATGAAGTATTCTAGGCTAAACCTCGGATTGGTAGACCTAATATTGGTGGCCTTTCATGAGGAGTCTAGGAACTAATGTGATGTTAAACCGTGAAACGGTAGAGCTAATGGTGGTGGCCCTTCTTGTGTGAAATGATAAACCTAGAAACGGTATACCTAATGGTGGTGGCTCTCTCTAAGAAGATCAATGAGCTATCCTTAAATGTACCTTGATTCAGTAGACCTAATGGTGGTGACCTTTCATGTGTATTGTGCTTTGGGTCGGTAGGCCTAACGATGGTGGCCCTCTCAAGTACAATGATCAAATGTGATTGAAATACTCTATAGGAATGTAGGCTAAGCACCGAGTGGATATGGTAAGATGGAAACTCTCCCAATATTAGTCTAGGGTTCCAATGAACATCTTCATATCCCATAGCTATGTGCCCACATAGGATATAAGCTACTGGATTCCATCCAAGCTAATATTACCAATCTTCCTTAGGGAAGAAGACCACCTCTTTACAATGTGGGGTTACATGACATCGGATTCCATGTCTAGCTTACATGGTCTATGTCGGTTAAACACTTACTCCCATCATGTGAGATGTGCATTATGGTTTCTTGAGGAGTTTTATGAAGTGAGGGTGGTAGTATGGGATATCATCCATTCATTGCAAGAGTAGGCTTTGAGAGGGTCATAGTGAGTTCTCTAAGTCTTAATGACTATTGTATTACAGTTCTCAAAATGATGTTATTGAAGAATGTTGACTCTTATATCCCTAAATGTAAATGATGCATACTATACTTGGATTGTATTAGGAGTTACTTCCTTGTGATGACCTATTGTATATGAATGTACCTTGCCTATGGTGACTTCAAAGGAGTACTTGGTGTAAGTAGTAGTATGGGAAATCTACTTGCACATTGCACAAGTATGACTTAGAGTTGTCTTAGGTAATGGTCCATATGTGATGATATGACTAATGTAATGTTTATGTCTTGTGTATGAGTATTGTGTAAAGATGGAAAGCTTGAATGGTAAGTTCACTTTTGGTGATCTTTAGGTGGTACTTTAGTGTGGATGGTGGTATGGGATGCTATCCACACATTGCACAAGGTATAGCTTGAGGGTTACTAGAGGTGAAGGCTTAATGTGAAAGTAATGGTTTATATGTGATTATGTTCTAATGTGGTTAAATGACTTATATGTTGGTTATGTCTTATATTATGCCTCTTATGCTTATGTTCATGAAGGTTTTTATCAAAATGGCATGTATCATGACTTTCAAATAAAATGTCCGTTTTAAGCATGTTTTTGCATGGCTAGCAAACTTAGTTGTCCCTACTTTAGCTTCAAGATATTGTTTTACTTGGCCATGTGAGACTTAGACTTCCGCTGTGTTTTTAAATGAAGATTTGTATTGTTTGGATTTAAATAAGTTTTAAAATTCAGCACTATTTCTATGACGAATGCAATGAAATGCTATGAGGCTTGTATGAGACCTCTACGGGGTCAAGTACATCGTGTCGCATCTAGGGGCAAGCCTTGGTTCGTGACATTATGTAATTATCACATTATAACTGAATTTGTGTAATATTGAATAGCTCAAAACACTGACATGCTAATAAAAAATGCAACTTTAATATTCTGAACACGAATCATTCTTAACTAGGGCATGTATATCTGAATAAACTGACCTAGCAAGTGTAATTCATTAACTAAACAAATCTACACAACTAGGGTTCTGAGTTTCATGCAAGAACTAAGATAAAATTCCACAAAAACATGATAATTTGATTTGGATTAATCTAACAGTTGAATCACAACAACATTTTGAAGTTCTAGAAATCCTAGGTCTAAACATGATATAGTGAATTAAGAATCTGACTAAATTCTAGGGACCTAGTTGATGAAAGGAATCCACTAGTGAAATCTCATATACCTAGTGACGAAATTCAAGGGGAAATCTTTTGATTTCGAGGCTGGAACTGAAGAAAATTTGTTGTGTTCTTGGAGAGGGCTTGGTCCACTTTTTCTCTTTCTTTTTATTCAACTTAGATGATTTTTTGAGAATGAGTTGACTAGGTTAAGTTCTAATTAAGTTACTAGGCTAAAACTGACTAAAATAATGTAGTTTAGGGGTTAACGTAGTTTAGGTATCCAACACATAGGGAAAAGACCAAAACGACCCTGACTTAAAAGCTGTCGGGGTAAATCGACAGACCTAGTCCATGAGCCGTGGTCCCACCCCTAGTCCATGAGCCGTGGTCCCACCTACGGTCCGTCTAGGTTAGTCGTCGACTAGCTTTAGAGGCTTTGATCTAGGGAGTTTGAACCACAGACTTGGTCCATAGATTGTGATCCTACCTACGATCTGTTGGTCCTGGCATGGTTTTGGACTTAGCTAAATTTTTCTGGGGTTCTAGGGAGCCTTAACCATGGACCTGGTCCATTTACCGTGGTCCTACCTATGGTCCGTAGGTCTTAGAGTTGGTCAAGCTTGGCTGAAAAATTCTGGGGTTCTAAGAAGGGAGCTGTAGGTGGCCATCCACGAACCCTTCCTACGATTCGTAGGTCACCCTATGGTTCGTAGGTGGCGCCATTGATGGCACCTGCAACTTTTGATTTTTCTGTAATCTGGTCTTTCTATCATACAGGATGTTACATTACATCCCTCTTGGGAACATTTGTCCTGGAATGAAGACTAAACTAGCTGAACATGGAGGGAAAGAGCTGCAAACCCTACCACTAAATACTGGAAACTGAAATCTGAGCTAAGTTCCACGAACATGCAAATACGCTGAAAATGCAAGTATAGCTGAAGGAACATGATACTAAGACTGATTTTACGCATAAGTAACTGAAAGACTGTAGAGGAACTATTACCTCAAGCTGGAATGGAATCAGAAGGAAAGAGATGAGGATACTTAGCCTTCATGGCTGCTTCTGCTTCCCAAGTAGCTCCCTCTACGGATTGACTCCTCCACAAAACCTTAATTGAAGCGACTTCTTTGTTTCTCAACTTTCGAACCCGACGATCAAGAATATCAATTGGCACATCCTCAAAAGTGAGACTATCCTTCACAGCCACACTTTACAATGGTACTATAAATGGTGGATCCCCCACACACTTCTTCAACAATGAAATGTGAAAGATCGGATGTACCGCTGCTAGTTCTGCTGGCAACTCTAACTCATAAGCCACTTTACCTACTCTTTTCAAGATCATGTAAGGGCCTACATATCTAGAATTGAGCTTCCCTTTCTTACCAAATCTCATCACCCCCTTCATAGGTAACACTTTCAGGAAAACATCACTTTGGAACTCTAAGTCCCTTCTCCTTATATTTGCATAGGACTTGTGACGACTCTAGGCTGTCTTAAGTCCATCTCCGATGAGCTGAACTTTTTCCATAGCATAATGAACCGAATCTGGCCCTATCAAGGCTGCTTCACCTACTTCAAACCAACAAAATGGATATCTACATCAACGCCCATACAATGCCTCATTAGGGGCCATCTGAATGCTGGAATGGTAACTATTATTGTAGGAGAACCCTATAAGAGGAAGGTGATCATTCCAACTACCCTTGAAATTGATCACGCAAGATCTTAACATGTCCTCTAAGGTCTGAATGGTACGATCTGCCTGACCATCCATTTGGGGATGAAATGTTGTGCTGAGATTAACCTGGGTACCAAGACCTTTCTGCAACGACTTCCAAAAATGAGAGGTAAATTGAGGACCTCTAGTTAAAATGATAGACGAAGGAACCCTATGCAACCTGACTATCTAATCAATGTAAACCTTGGCATAGTACTTCACTGAATTTGTAGTCTTGACAACCAAAAAGTGAGCAGACTTAGAAACTCTGTCAACTATCACCCAAATGGAGTCATGATGTCTGGAAGTACGAGGTAAACCTATAATAAAGTCCATGTTTATCACTTCCCACTTCCATGTAGGAATGTTAATCTGTTTAGTCATACCTCCTGTTTTCACTTGCTAACAATTACGTCACTTAGCCAAAAAATCTACTATATCCCTCTTCATGCCATTCAACCAAAAGACTTCTCATAGTTCACGGTACATCTTAGTGGAACCTGGATGAATATAATACCTGAATTATGGGCTTCTGTAAGGATCTGTTGTCTCAAATCACCCACCTTAGGATCACATATATGACCTTGATATTGAAGCACACCATCTCCCCATTGGGAGAAAACCTCAACTCTCTGCTGATGAACTGCACCCTTTAGTTGAAGGAATATAGGATCACTGTCTTGTTTTTCCTTAACCTCCACTACCAATGAAGATTCTGACCCATTCTGAACTGTTACACCAACATCTGATATGCTCATAAGGAAAATTCCTAAGCGAGCAAGCCGGTGAACATCCTTCACTAATTCATTCATTTCTTCTTCAACATGCGCTACACTACCCATAGATAGTCTGCTAAGAGTTGTCTGCTACTACATTGGCCTTACCAGGATGGTAAAGACCATTCATATCATATTCTTTATGGAACTCAAGTCATCTCATCTGTGAAAATTCAAATCTTTCTGGGTGAAATAATAATGAAGGCTCTTATGGTCTGTGAACACATCTACGTGAACACCATACAGGTAATGTCTCTAAATCTTTAAGGCAAATACTATTGCTACAATCTCAAGGTCATAAGTTGGATAGTGCTTCTCATGCACCTTAAGTTATCTAGAAGCATAAGCTATAACCTTACCTCACTGCATCAACACACAACCTTGGCCGACTCTAGATGCATCAAAATAGATCATATAACCGTATAAACCCTCTGGTAGAGTCAAAACAAGACCTGTAGTCAACCTAGTTTTTAGTTTTGAGAAACTCTTCTCATAATCATCTGACCATTGAAACTTAACCTTTTTATAAATCAACTTAGTCAATGGTGAAGCTATGGATGAAAATCCTTCCACGAACCTTCTATAATAACCAGCCAAACCCAAGAAACTTTTGATATCTATAGGAGAGGTAGGTCTGGGCCATTGTTTCATAGCCTCTATTTTATGAGAATACACTTGGATCCCTTCACTAGACACTATATGCCCAAGGAAAGTAACTAATTGTAACAAAAACTAACATTTTCTAAACTTAGCGAATAAGTGGCGATCCTTGAGAGTTTGCAGGACAACCCTCAAATGAGTCGCATGTTCTTCCTCATTCCTAGAATAAATGAAGATATCATCAATAAAGACGATAACGAACAAGTCCAAATACTGCTTGAACACCTTGTTCATCCAGTTCATGAAAGGTGTAGGAGCATTGGTTAGTCCAAATGACAAAACTACAAATACCGAGTTCTGAAGGCTGTTTTTGGAATGTCACTATCTCTGACTCTAAGCTGATGATAACCAGATCTGAGGTCTATCTTCAAGAAATTACTAGAACCCTGAAGTTGGTCGAAAAAGTCATCAATCCTGGGGATAGGGTACTTATTCTTGATTGTGAATTTGTTCAACTACCGATAGTCAATGCACATCCAGAGAGAACCATCTTTCTTTTTCACGAACAACACTGGTGCACCCCGTGGGGAAATACTGGGTCTGATGAAGCCTTTATCCAGAAGGTCTTTTAACTGCTCTTTCAATTCCTTAAGCCCACCTGGAGCTATTTTGTAAAGAGGAATAGAAATAGGTTGAGTATCTGGAAGGAGATCAATTTCAAAGCCAATCTCCCTTTCGGGAAGAACTCTGGGAAGATCTTCTGGAAACACTTTTGGAAATTCATTAACTACTGGAACTTACTCAAGAGTTGGGGTTTCGAAGCTTGAATACTTAACTCGAACCAGATGATAGAGATAACCCTTAGAAATCATCTTTCTTGCTTTAAGGTAAGAAATGAATCGACCCATAGGCACTGAGCTACTACCCTTCCATTCTAAGATTGGGTCTTCTGGAAACTGAAAATGAATGATCCTAGTTCTACAATCGATTGAGACATAACAGGAATGTAACCAATCCATGCCTAGAATGATATCGAAGTTTGCCATTTCTAACTCTACAAGATCTTCTGAGGTGACTTTCTGAGAGACTGTGATAGAGAAATTTATGTATACCCGTCTAGCTATAACTAGGTCACCGACTGGAGTAGAGACTGAGAAGAGTTCTAAGAGAGTTTCTGGACTGACACCGAATTTTAATGTTATATACAGAGTTACAAAGGAAAGTGTAGCCCCTTGATCTAACAAAACATAAACATCTAAATGAAATACTCGCAACGTACCAGTGACCACATCAGGAGAATCTTCTTGATCATGGCCAACATGGAGAGCATACAAATTGTTATGGCACTGACCGCCACTTGTACCAGATGAGTTACCCTGCTTAGTCGGCTGACCTGATGGTGCTCATAAAGTTGTAGACTGAGCCCTACCATTGTTACCTCTTTGACCCTACTTAGAAGAAGGGAATCCCTGAATCTGTGACCAGTTTGACCACCCCTAAAATATCCATGTTTTCATGCAAGACACTCACCCGGATGGTTCTTACCACACTTTGGACAAGTTGGGTAGGTCCTAGTAACTGAAACACTCCCATGAGACTTAGAGCCTGATGCCCTACCTTTCTAATCTTGTCGAAACTTGGAGGATGGAACACTAGCTGATAAAGGTTCTGGGGTTGAAGACTTTTGCTGAAACTATAAGCTATTTCCACCACATGATTTCTGCTGAGAGTACTCATAGTTGCAAGTCCTAGCCTTTTTGTTATCCTTAGCATGTTCCCTATGTTTGTCTCCCTCAACCTGTTGAGTATGAGTAATGAGCCTAGAGATGTTCATATCTTCCAACGATATAGCATTTTTGCACTCTGTTCTCACCAAGTCAGATATCCAAATAGAAACTTACTAGTCTGAGCCTTCGAATCGACAACCATATGTCGAGCATACCTAGAGAGTTGGGTGAACTTAAGTCCATACTCTTTGATCGACATAAAACCTTGTCTCAGATTCATTAATTCATGAGCCTTAGCCTCTCTCAACTGTCTTGGGAAGAACCTGTCCAGAAAAACTATAGTAAAACACTCTCAAGTCACAGGAGGTGCATTCTCACCCCAGTTGTCTTTCCACTATGTAAACCATATGTGAGCCACATCCTTAAGTTGGTAGGACTCCAACTCTACCCTATTATTTCCTGTCACTGGCATCACTCCAAAGATTTTCTTGACCTCATCAATGAAGTTCTAGGGATCCTCAACAACATGCGACCCTAGAAACACAGTTGGGTTCATCCTAACAAAATCACAGACCCTAGCTGTCGCTAATCCACTACCAGCATTTGCAGGAACTGGAACCTGCTGATTGTTTTGATTAGCTACACTCTTGGCATATAGTTAAATGGCGTTCTGAAACTCTACATTCGAAACTTCCTTATCTAGGACTGGAGGAATTGTGTTAACATTGCGTTCATTAGAATTTCTTGGGTAAGCTCTATTCGGAGGCATGATCTTAATACGCATAACGATGGATTAGAAAGGATATCATACCCACACACGATATGAATATCAAGAAAATGAAGTTTTTCCTAAAACACTTTGTAGCCTCCCACTCATAGGTGTGGCGGGCTTCAAACACATAAAAGGGACTCTACTTAGTACAGATTTTCATACATCCTAGGACTCTTGAACCTAGTGCTCTAATACCAAGTTTGTCACTCCCCGAGGGTACCTCTGGACATAAACATGATACTTAAGATCACGAGTGACCCCAAGCTAACCTTGCTGGCATATCATAAGCATACTAAGATAACACAAATAAGATAATTCTGTGTGGAAGCATAAAACATAACATAAAGGGGAAATGATGGGGAATACCCATTCTAAATCTTAATATATAAAATTGAATTTGAAGACAACTGAAAGATCAAAATCAACTAAAATTTAATCTAACTATCTCTAAATAAGAGCCTCTAATTTACTAGAGCTACTGGGACATGCCCCCAGCTAACTTCTAGCAAATCTAAAACTGAAAGACTGAAAATAGAAAAATAACATGTCAATCGTCCTTGAAGAATGAGGACTCACCACTAATGATGCTGAATTGGAGATCGGGAACCGGTCTATGCATGATCTCAATGCTGAGGACTTGAACCTACATCATGAGAAGATGTAACGCAGAGTATGCGTCAGTACTTGAAAAGTACTGAGCATGCATGATAGGATAAAGATGAATAATATATTCATAACTGAACAAAGCAGTAAGGGCAATGACATAATTTGAACATGATGTAAATACTTAAATATACTGAATACTGAACTAACTTAATGCATTGACCAAGTACATGACATGCCGAGACTGAATATTGAACTGTAACTGATAACCTGGTCAATGCACTAGAATCTGAGTGTAGGAGATATTGTTAACTAACATAAACCATGAGAGCTATCCGTGGAGTCCGATGTATCACCCCATAGAGAGGACCCAATATACCTTGCTAGGGGTATAAAGGCATGACTGATGTGATAGTTAAATATGTTGCCCACAAAGGGGACTTATCCTGCGGCGGCACGTAGTTCTGGGACTATGAGGGTGACTGACCGATAGTCCACTCAATATTAAGCCTTCTCCCAACTGAATATGTAAGTAACACATTATAACTGAATTTTTGTAATAATAAATAGCTCAAAATACTGACATGCTTACTGAAAATGCAACATTAATATACTGATAATGAAACATTCTTAACTGGGGCATGTATATCTGAATAAACTAACCTAGCAAGTGCAATTCATGAACTAAACGAATCTACACAACTAGGGTTTTGAGTTTTATGCAAGAACTAAGCAACAATTCCACAAAAACATGATAATCTGATTTGGATTAGTCTAACAACTGAATCACAACAATATTCTAAACTTCTAGAAACCCTAGGTCTAAACATGATAAAGGGAATCAAGAATCTGACTGAATTTTAGGGACCTAGTGGATGAAAGGAATCCATTATTAAAATCCCACATACCTAGTGACAAAATTCATGGAGAAATCTTTCGATTTCGGGGCTGGGAGTGAAGAAAACTTGTTGCATTCTTGGAGAGAGCTTGGTCGACTCTTTCTCCTTTTTTTCATTCAACTTGGATGAATTTTAGAGAATGAGTTTACTAGGGTAAGTTCTAATTAAGTTACTAGTCTAAGACTGACTATAATGACATAGTTTAGGGGTTAAACGACGTAGTTTAGGGGTCCAACGCATAGGGAAAAGACAAAAATGACCCTGACTTAAAAGTTGCCAGGGCCTACCAACAGACTTGGTCCACGGACCGTGGTCCCACCTACAGTCTGTCCTGGTATGTTATCGACTGGCTTCAGCGGCTGGGATCTAGGGAGTCTAACCACGGACTATGGTCCTACCTATGGTCCGTAGGAGACCTGGCGTGGGTCAAGACTTGGCTAAAAAAATTTGGGGTTCTGGGAAGGGAGCTGCAGGTGGGACCCCACCTACGCTCCGTGGGCCACCCTACGGTCCATAGGTGGCGTCGTTGGTGGCACCTGCAACTTTTGATTTTTCTGCAATTTGGTTTTTCTAGCATACGGGGTGTTACACTTTAAGCCCCCATTAAAACATTTACAAGTTTCCAATTTTTAAGTGTTATCCGAATAAGGTATATTCCCATTGGTATCGTCATACCATGACTTGCAAGCCATTGTAACTATACCAATTTCATAGTTAGTTATTTAAAATTCATAACCTGTCCATCAAAAACAAAAGACTCATTTATGGTAAAACTTTCCATTCAATGCCAACATTCAAGTCTTTCGAAGTTATATAGAAGACAACATATAAAATGCAAAATATATAGCATTTAACCGGGACAAGGAATTACCCTTTGTTCATCATTTAAACAAAAGCTTTTGAAAGACTCCTAGACTCTCAAATCCTTTATTTATAGGAAAACCCCCTTTTTCAAAATCATATGAAGAAATTTACCCATTAAAAGCCAAAATCCAAATTTCGAAATCACAGTAAAATAATTTGAACACAATTAACAAGAGAGAAACAATTGTAATCAATTTTTATGAAATAATCTCTCAACCTACCTCAATTTGTAATTTTAAAAAATGAATAATAAAATAAAATATGAATCTTGTATGAGTTGTTTGAAGTAGGGAATGTTCAAACATACCTTTTGACGAAGAACTTAAGAAAGGGACCTTGAGAATTAACCTTAGATCTTGCTTCTTGAAGTGTTGAGGAAGAAGATGATAAACTTTTATCGTAACTTATCAAATGTCCTAGAATATGACTTTTGGGGGAAGTTAATGGTCATGTGTTAGGGTTATAGGATGAGGTAACGACAAAAGACCCATCTTAAAATGTGAAGAGAAGAGAAGACTTAAACAATTTCGGAGTCAGTGCGCAGCTAGAGCCTACTTTGCACAACACTTTGCTGACCTTAATAGTACTACTGCCTTTTCCGTGCAACTGTAGCCTACTTCACGCAATACTTTCTGTGAAGTAGTCTCCAACTGTCCAAGCACGCACCTGCTCTGAAACTATTTAAGTCTTCTTTTCACATTTTAGGATGGGTGTTTTAGTACTTCCCTCATCCCATAACCCTAACTCATGACTATTAACTTCCCCCAAAAATCATATTCTAGAATATTCTATAAGTTAAAACAAGAGTTTCTCCTCTTCTTCCTCAACACTTCAAGAAGCAATATCTAAGGTTAATTCTCAAGGTCTCTTTCCTAGGTTCTTCGTCAAAAGTTATGTTTTAACGCTCCCTACTACAAATTACTTATACAAGATTCATATATTTTATTATTTGTATCTTCTAAATTACAAATTGAGGTAAGGGTTGAGAGATGATTTCTTATAAATTGATTACAAATGTTCATCTCTTGTTAATTGTGTTCAAATTACTTTACTATGATTTTGGAATTTCGATTGTTGGTTTTGAATGGGCAAATTTCCTCATATGATTTTGAAAAGGTTTTTGCTATAAATATTAGACTTGGGAATCTATAAGTTTTTCAAAAGATTTGGTTTAAAGGATGAACAAAGGGTAATTTTCTTCTCGGTTAAATGCTAATGACTTTGCATTTTATATGTTGTCTTATATATATAACTTAGAAAGACCTGGATGTTGTCATTGAAAAAATGTTTTTACATAAATGAGTCTTTGGTTTTCAAAGGATGGGTTAAGAGTTTTAAATGACTAAGTATGAAATTGGCATAGTTAGAATGACTTGCAAGTCTTGCTATGACGATACCAATGGGAATAGGCTTATTCGGATAACTCATAATAAATGGAAACTTGTAAAGGTTTAATTGGGGGCTTAAAGAGATTTTGGTAATATCACCGAGAAGGTGTAAAGTCCTTGTGAATCATCACCTGAAACCACTTTTACCGATGTGGGAGGTCCTTGTCCTGAAATATGGATGACCACGGTAGGTTGTTAATCGGAACAACCTCTACAATTTTTTCTTTGGGAGAGTTTGATTCACCATATTCTTATATTTCTCAAATTCATGGGACATACATGGATCGGGAGGGTGGCCGGAGGCCAGACACATATAGCCCGTGGGTTGCATTATGTCGGTGAATACTACCTTACTCAATATTAATTATTTTTGAAAGGTCTTTGTCTATATATTTTAAGTCTGCACTTATAATTTTGTCTTTCTTTTATGGTTATGTTATATTTATGTATACTATTTATCCTTTCCCTTGGGTTTCATGCCTGGACTTGTTCTACTAACCGTCCTCGGATGCTTCATCATTTCATGATATTGAATCAAAGACACGTATTTGTGGTTCCGGGCAGAAATAGATAATTGAGGGATAACCATTAACATTGTGGTGATCTTTGCATCTCCCGACAAGTGCACTTTTATTTTATCAAGTCTTTTCATTGATTTTCATAGTATGTCGAGGGCCGTGCCCCGACATAGATATTGTTATTTTGTTAGTAGAGGTTTCATAGACCTATGTTTCGTTGGATTTGTTTTTCTAATTAAGAGTCTATTTGGTTTTCCTCTTTTGAATTTTCTTGAAGGTTGATTATAATGGGCCTTACTTGCCACATTGGTATTTAAAATTTGTATTTGTATTGGATTATTTGGATTAAGTGGGTTGGTTGGTACTCTTGGACATATGAGGGTTCCGAGTGCCATGCCGAGTGTGAGGTGGGATCTCGAGGTATGACACATCTATGCATGATGCTCACAGGAAATTCTTCACGAGTTTGTTGCCCAAGGAGGACTCATGAAGTCCAAATACGGACGATCTCCACGTGTTCAACCGTTACTTATACTTGATATCATGTCAATTAATTTGCACAACATAATATCAATAAAATAGGGAATGATAATGCATCTCATTTCAATCATTCACCCTCGACTATCACAAGCATATAGGTTCAATAAAGAAACATAACACCCACAAAAAACAACCAAGTCAACCATTCATCAGCTAATTAATGTCCATATACATTAGCATTCTTCGATTGCAAACTACAATTTCAAAGTAATAGATATCAATGCCCCATCACACTATAGGTACGACACCCCCTATTTTTCACACTTATCCATTATCTATTCAACATTTTAATCTTTAATTAGCTATACATCCCTCAACGAAGCCTTAAGCTCTAAATATACCTCAAATATCGAACATGTCACAACTTAAAATATTTCCTTTACCTTTGTAGAGATTCAGAACATTCCGAATGTATCAAAAAAGAATTATTCATAAATAAATAGATCAACGAATATTCGTATTAGTATACCTCTATAAATTATTTTGAACACATCTATCGCATGTCTGTTGCACGTGTATTACAAGTTATTTAGTATAAGGTATTTAAGAATAGCAGAAAAATTTTGAAACACATTTTTTGTAACTAAAAATAAATTCGTAAAATGTAAATTCATGAATATGATACTTTCACAACTAAAAAATGCTTAAAAAACGACAGATGACGTGGTTTGTTTTGAAAACGATAGAAAAGCAATCAGTTTCATCTCGTTTGTCCTCGTCACTTTTCATAAACGTATGGACTACATCAATTATTCCTCTCTTTTCATAAAAAAATATTTTATTCTTAAGCTACAATATAACGTCACTAACAAAGTATCACATTTATGAAATTTCATTTTACTAAAAAGTTTCATTAATTTTATGGTATTATTCAAAATTTATACTAAAAATAACTCTGAATACACCTACATCAGAGATGTAGCACACACGTTCAAAACTTAGTTTATTAAACATACTTATACTTTTTTATGATTATGATGTCCATGCTAGCTTTTGCGAAGCTTGATTAATTCCATGAGATACCTCCCACCTCCCACCAACAATAGTTAACTATGTCCACCAAAACTAGAACTTTTTCGAAGAATCAATTATTATATATTATCTATTATTTTGGTTTCTTTATGGCTAAGATTCATTTTAAATGAACATATCTAGTTCATTGGTTCTTTATGCAGATATTATTAATCCCTTCAGATATTTTTCCTATAAAATTTTATTTTATTTAACACCAATGAAAATAGTGATTCATTTAAGTAATACATTTGATTTCTTTCTTTGTAGATTCAAATAGATAGAATAGCTAGAAAAAAGGAGACATAGCAGAGAAACACAATGGTATATTAGTGAATATGAAATTACATGATGATATAGTTGGGGGGATCATCTCCTACTTGCCCTTGAAGTTTGACGTTGGAACAAAGCAAAAAAAATTTGGGTTAGAAATCCTATCTTTAAGATTATGTCTTAGAATCATACATAAGGTTCTAAGCAAGAATCTTAAAGGTAGGATTTCTGATTCTAAATTTTCTCAAACCTCGTCCCAACGTCAAACTTCAAGGCAAAGTAGGAGATAATCCCCCAACTATTGTCATGTAATTCTATACTCACTAATATACCATTGTGTTCCTCTGTTATGCCTCCTCTTTTCTTGCCCTATCAAGCTATTCTATTTTTTGAATCTACAAAAGAAGACATCAAACTTATTACCTAAATGAATCAATATTTTCATTGGTGTTAAATAAAATTAAATTTTACAATGAAAATATCTGAAGTGATTAATAATATCTGCATGAACCTATTAAGAAAAATCCATAAAATCAACATATCTAGTTCATTGGTTTTTCATGTGGATATTCTTAATCACTTTTGAGAATTTCCCTATAAATTTAATTTTATCTAACACCAATAGAAAAAAGTGATTCCTTTTAGGTAATATGTTTGATGTTTTCCTTTGTAGATTCGACAAACTAGAATAGCATGATAGGGCAAGGAAAAAGGAAACATAGCAGAGGAACACAGTGATATATTAGTGAGTATAGAATTACATGTTGATATAGTTGGGGGGGGGGGGGGGTCATCTACTGCTTGCCCTTGGTGTTTAATGTTGGAAGAGAGTTTGAAAAAATTTAGGATTAGAAATCCTACCTTTAAGCTTCTTGCTTAGAATCT
>JAJOOR010042141.1:0-10548 GCA_036250505.1 Solanum acaule
GACTCCTTGCCAACTGCCCAACTTTCAAAGGGCATAACTCGCTCATACGAACTCGGAATCGAGCAAACTCGGTGGCGTTGGAAAGATCGTTCCAAGGGCTTTCCAAAAATAACTGGAACTACTCCTGGATCATCCTGAGCTAGGAGTTATGACTGCTCAAAGTTGGTCAAAAACTCACTGATTTCCACACTTGGCCGAATTTCCAGATTTGAACTTCTTTTTTTTTTTTTTTTTTCAAAAGTGACTACTTCCAATTTATGCTTAAACTTTTAAAAATTCATACGTTAGGCTCTAGTTTCACCTATCTATTTTTAGGGTCGCTACACATACCAACAATAAATCAATTTCATACCAATGTTAAAACACATTTCATACCATATTTATAAATCGTATATTAAGTCAGCTTTCATACCAATATTATTCATGTTTCATGCCAGATTAGTAGACATAATGAGAATAATTTGAAAAAAAAAATAGATTTCCTCTAAACTGTGTACCAACTTCATACCAGATTTATTGTAAAATTTATCGTAGACGCACCAATTATTTTTTACAGATATAAAAACTAAATTACAATATATACTCAAAAAATTGTTTTTAATTTTTTTCTTACTTTTTTGTCGTTTTCCATTCGCACTTCTTTCTTTATATTTCTCTTATTATTACATTAAAAAATAAAAGAAAAATAAAATAAGAATAAGAAACTTAAATAATAATAATCAAAGAAGTAAAAAAATAACTTATGTGTGAAAAATATCAAATACATGATTTTTTTTTTAAAATTAAAAATTAATTTTATCATTTTAATAACAATAGAGGTATATGTGAGCCACTTTTGTAATGGTAGGGGTATATATGAGTTGCTTTCATAACGAGGGATCTAAATGACAAAATTGAAGAGTATATCAAACCTTTTTCTTTTTGTTATTATTTTATCCTATTATATAACCAATAAGGCTGGGACAAACACATCAATAAGTTGTTGTACAAAAAGGTTATATGGGTTGTACTATTTGGGATTTTTATTTAGCCTCTGTGAACACGTGTATTAATTAGACTTCACTTGCAGCCTCACAGTATTACTCTTCAATTCCGATTCTCCTTCTTCTTCAGTGTGTGATTCTTTGTGGTATACTCTTCTCTCTTAGTGACAATCTTATATCTTCTTCTTTATTCCTAATTCTCTCTACAAAAATGTTGTTCCATGTTGTTTGCCCCAAATTGACATGCACATATGGATTGCACCACCAAGATTCAGGCTAATTGTGATAAATATTGACTAAAATTTTCTTGATGTTGCTTTATTATTATTATTCATAATCACAGTTTGGTGTATCTGTTAGTTTTCGGTCTTTTAGAATATAATTTCTTTTAAGAATTTTTACATACGTGTTAGTAATTGTACTTGATTTGCATATGTATCACATCTCTTTAATGAATTTTGTCTTTGTTTTCAACTAATTACTGAAGAACTAAACCTTTTATGGAAAATTTTCAGCTCTTTTTTTTGTAAGACCCGCATAGAAATATGTCATAGATGTGAGTAAAGTCAAAGCAACAGTAGTATTTATATCATTCGTGGGTGCGACTAACTCCCCGTGAGGTAATTGTATGATTTTCCAAGGTAAAAGAGCTCCTCACCAATTATAAACAAAAATAAATAAAAACATAGTGCCAATAAAAGGAACCCAGGGCCCATATTCTTCTCCAATTTGAGTTTTACTCACATCTCGAATGAATTCAAGAACATTCATTCCGTGATTGATGTTATGCATGAACCATCATGTTTTGACTATTCCGTAATTTTTGTTCTTTTTGGGTTGCAGTAGCGAAATCCTAGGAGAGAATGAGCAAAGACTCTTCTTGACTTGGTTCACCATGCTAGCAATTATCATCTTCTACACGCTAAAGAATACAAGATATGATTGTTAATTACTTGTTACATATTCTCCTTGCTTTGTTTTAATTGATCTTGGGCATATTTATATGTCCAATTCTTACGAATTATCCATCTTTAACGTAAGTTTAAGACATTCACTAATCTAACTAACATGTTTTGACTTAGGATTGCAGTGATTGCATACTAATATACATGGTTAGCTTTGTTTGCAGGGTTCCTAAGGAAAGTGATTGAATCATAAGAGAAAAGGAGCTGAAGATGACAAGTGATGCCCAGACCAAGAGCTGGCACGATGCCCCAGCATCACTGGCGTGACGCGCCAGGCCCAAGAGTTTAGAGGCTCCATTCTGGCGCACTGGCAGCGCTGCGCGCTAGCCTGCCAGGCGCGAGTTGGGCGCGACGCCCCAAGGCTTGGTGGATGTTTGGCAATAAATCGATTTAAATAGGACTCATTGTTGGATTAGGTTTGGACTATAGTTTTCCTAAATTCTATAAATAGACCCTTAGGGCTAATTTGTTGGGAGTTCGACTTTATTCTGGTGTGCAAGAGCAAGATCCATGTTTTGTAATAGGTTTCAATTTTTTAACTCTTCTTTATTTTAGAAATTGCATGAACAATTATATTTGCGGTTTTTGAATAGTATGAGTGGCTAAACGCCCTAGTTCTGGGGCTGTAGCTACGAATTGATTGTTGAATATTAAAGGTTTTCAAATTAATTCTTGGTTATTGTTTAAAGTTACTTTTATATTCTTGTTTTAGTATTTCTTGACTGGCCATCTAGAGATAAACATATTGTATATTCTTAAAATCGAGAGAGGATAAGGTATATAGACCAGAAAATATAGAAAGCTCGATCATCCATTGAGTTGATGTGTGTTCAGGAGTAACGCCCGGACGAACAACTTGCTTGGTTACGAAACAAGATGAAATATAAATGCTCGCCAGTTAGGCTTGTTATTCCCGCTCAACGATGTAGTTAAACAACTAACTGGAGTAGGCGACTAGAGGTTGAGAGATCCGACTCATACAATTAACCCTGTAAATCAGTAACTTGATAACCAAAATTAGTTCATTGCCATGAAATCCAATGCATGCTGCAGCCCTGGAGTTGTCGTTTACTTGCTTGAAACATCAATTTGAAATTGTTTGCACTAGTTACTTTTAGTTATTGCATAAATCGTAGTAGTAGTTAAAAATCATCAAACTCTTTTTAAAGGTTACTTCTGTTTAATTGTGGAATTAAGTTACTAAGTATAAGTTGATCATAAGTCCCTTGGGAATGAAAACTCGTTTCTAAAAGAAACTATATTACTTGAGCGACCACGTACACTTGCGTGTGCAATTGGGAGCAACAAGTTTTTGGTGCCGTTGTTGGGGACTTAGAAATTGATTTATATTTGATTTTCTTAAGCCTACAATTATATTGTTCTAGTGTTAATAACTTGATCTTAGCTCTTGTGAATTGCAGGCACTTGATTCTTAATTCTGGCTTTGAAAGGAGAACTTGTCGAACCCGACGACGAACCTGAAAGAGCTTTAAGACTACGAAGAAAGCTGGCAAACCAAGAACGTCAGCATGAATTAGGTCTAGACCTCTCAGAAAATATGAAGGGTAACATAGAAGATAACGTGAACAACCAAGAAAACGTGAACCACGAAGAACCAGATGTACCCCCGATCACCGGCAAGACTAGTCCGTGATGTGGTAGTCCCACTCACAGCCAATGTGGTGTCTAGTATAAGGAAACCACCACCGGGTGGCAGATTTGAACTAAAACAGAACATGGTACATCTTATCCACTCAATAGGGCAATTCACCGGACTCTCTCACGAGGTTCCTAAAATCCACATTCAGAAATTTTTAGAGATAAGTGATACATACATCTCAAATGGCGTGTCATAAGATTATGTGAGGCTGATGTTGTTTCCGATCTCGTTATCGGGAGCCGCCATACTGTGGTCAGACCAAGAGCCACCAAAATTCCATCACTACATGGGATTATCTAGCAAAGAAGTTCTTGAGTCGATTCTTTCCATCAAGTAAAACCGCACGGTTAAGGAGAGAAATACTGAGCTTCACACAGAAAAATGGGGAGGATATGTACCAAGCATGGGTCGATTCAAATAATTGTTAAACACTTGTCTGCATCACTACCAGGCTAATGAGGTACTTGCTCACACTTTCTATGAGGGTTTGGATTATAATGCAAAGGTACTTCTTAATAGTGCAGCAGGTGGACAAGCGTTAGCGAAAATGTGTGAAGATCTATTCGATCTCCTAGATAAACTCTCCAAAGGAAACCCCGGTTATGAAGGAGAAATGCCAAGAACCACGACACAAAGGGCCACAAAATTCTTAGATATGGATCAAGCCACCACAATAAATGCAAAACTAGATGCGATGCAACATAACATGACCATGCACTTCAAACAAATTTCCCTAAATCAAGCACCAATGAATTTTGTACAACATGCAACAAGTTGGTGTGGAGTCTGTGGTAGTGGAACACATGAAACTGAACTTTGTGAGGCAAATCCAAATTTCGTAAACTATGTGGGAAATGCTCAAAGAGGTGGAGGTAAGCGAAACTATGGTAATGCCTATAACTCTAGTTGGAGAAACCATCATAACTTCTCATAGGGTGGGAACCAAAACCAAAACCAAGCGCAAGGTTCTAACCAATATCGCTCACAAGGGACGGGACAACAATACCAAAATCCTAGCCAGGGCATAAATCCGAGTGCACCTAGGGGGGAATGACTAATGAAGAGTTACTCCAAAAGCTCATGGCATAAATCGGTACAAAGGTAAATGCTAGGATATATAAGCAGGATGGGAACATAAGAAACATCCAAATGTCCCAAATGAGCTTAGAAAAGCAAGTTGCGCAAATAGCTAATGCACTCAACTAGCGTCCTTAAGGAGGTTTGCCCGGTGATACTAAGCCCAACTCTAAGCAACTAAATGCGGTGAGTACTAGAAGTGGGTTACAACTAGAGGAACTAGCTTCAAAGAAGAGAGATACTGACTATCGAGGGAGTTCATAAAGAAAAGAAACAAGAAGAGGTGGTAAAAAACTCCAATGTTGGGAAGTTCGTTCCTCAAATGAAACCACCCCATCCGTTTCCAAAAAAGCTCAAAAAGTAGAATGAAGATGAATGTTTTGGTAAGTTTCTCCCTCTCCTTAAACAGGTTCACATTAACCTACCTTTGGTCGACATTTTTTCAGGGAATTCCAAAGTATGCTAAGTACGTGAAGGAGATAGTGGCTAACAAGAGGAGGATCACGAAGTATGAAACAGTAGCACTTATTGAGGAGTGCAGCTTTCAAATTCAGAATAGATTACCCAAGAAGTTAAAACATCTGGGTAGTTTCACGATAAAAATTACAATTGGGCAAAGTGTTCATGCCTGGGGGTTATGTGATTTGGGTGTGAGCATTAATCTTATGCCTGTATTTTTATATAAGAAACTTGGGTTGGGCAATCCAAAACCAACCATTGTCATTCTTCAACTCGCGAATATTGCTAGGCCAAATGGGGTAGTAGAGGATGTGCTAGTACAAATGGGTTCGCTGATCTTTCCAGTGGATTTTGTGGTCTTAAACTTTGAGCCTGATACTGAAGTTCCATTTACTTTGGGGCGTCCGTTCTTAGCTACGGGGCGAACATCGATTGATGTAGTAGCTGGACAGTTAACTATGAGGGTGCATGATAAGGTTGAAGTGTTTGATGTCTATTGTACCTTGAAATTGCCTTCTATCTATAAAGAGTTGTTCGCTATTACGGTTGTAGATCTCGCAGTAGAATCACAGCTCATTGCACCCGAGGATCCCTTAGAAAGAGTGATAGTGGGACATGACGTAGATGGAGATACTGAAGCTCAAGAGATAGCGACTTGTTTGAATAATAGAGCCATTGGATCGTGAGTTAGGGCCTTCACCCAAACCATCAATTGAAGAATCACCTAAGTTGGAATTGAAATCTTTGCCTGCTCACCTAAGGTATGCGTATTTGGGTACTAATGAAACTTTACCTATAATACTTTCTGCAGAATTTTCTGAAATACAGGTTGATGCGACATTGAGAGTCCTAAAGCGGAGAAAGAAAGCTATTGGATGGCAGATGGCTGATATTCATGGGATTAGTCCGGTTTTATGTATGCACAAAATCTATATGGAAGAGGATCACAAACTGAGTGCACAACATCAACGTAGATTGAATACTTTGATGAAAGAAGTGGTGAGGAATGAGGTAATTAAGTGGTTGGATGCTGGAATTGTTTATCTAATTTCTGATAGTAAGTTGGTAAGTCATGTGCAGTGTGTTCCCAAGAAGAGAGGTATGACAGTGGTAAAGAACGAGAAAAATGAGTTGATTCCCACTAAAACAGTGACCGGATGGAGAATTTTCAAGGATTACAAGAAGCTAAATGAGGCCACACGAAAAGATCACTTTCCGGTTCCTTCATTGATCAGATGCTTGACTGACTAGCAGGACATGAGTACTATTGTTTCTTACATGGGTATTCCGGATATAATCAAATTTTTTATTGCGCCCGAGGATGAGGAAAAGACCACATTCACTTGTCCTTATGGTACATATCCTTTCAAACGCATGCCATTTGGACTTTGCAATGCGCCGTCGACTTTTCAAAGATGTATGATTGCCATTTTTCATGATATGGTGGAGGACTTTGTAGAGGTGTTCATGGATGATTTCTCAATCTTTGGGAAGTCTTTTGAGGTATGTCTCTGGAATTTTGATAAAGTACTTGCTAGATGTGAAGACACCAATTTAGTACTAAACTAGGAAAAGTGCCATTTCTTGGTTCGATAGGGTGTAGTATTGGGCCATAAGGTTTCAAAATTGGGATTAGAGGTAGATAAAGCCAAGGTGGAAGTTATTGAAAAATTGCCCCCTCCTATCTCTGTAAAAAGGGTGTGAAGTTTCCTTGGACACGCAGGCTTTTACCGAAGATTCATCAAGGATTTTTCTAAGATTGCAAGACCTATGTGCAGCCTTTTGGAGAAGGAGGTGAAATTTGAATTTGATGAGTTGTGTTTGAAAGCTTTTGAGTTGTTGAAGATGAACTTAATTAAAGCTCCCATCTTAATTGCTCTTAATTGGGAATTACCATTTGAACTCATGTATGATGCAAGCGATGTAGCAGTGGGTGCAGTATTGGGACAACGAAAAGATAAAGTGTTCCACTCAATCTATTATGCAAGCAAGACCCTTGATTCTGCTCAAGCTAATTAAACAGTGACTGAGAAGGAGATGCTAGCTCTAGTGTTCGCTTTCGACAAGTTCAGATCATATTTTGTAGGTACCAAGGTGATTGTTTATACTGACCATGCAACTATTAGGTACTTATTCAATAAGAACGATGTTAAACCAAGGATGATTCGATGGATATTGCTTCTCTAAGAATGTGACCTTGAGATCAAAGATAGGAAGGGTACTGAGAATCAAATAGCTGATCATTTGTCTAGGTTGGAATATTTTTACCATGTACATGAAGGGGGAAAATCCAGGAAGAGTTTCTGGATGAAAAGTTGATGGCACTAGATATCTCTCAAGTGCCTTGGTATGCGGACATAGTGAATCTGATAGTAAGTGGAGAGTACCCCCCAGATGCAACCACCCAACAAAAGAAAAAGCTAACTCATAATGCTAAGTTCTATATCTTGGATGAACCGTTCTTATTCAAACAAGGAGTGGATCGGTTGGTGAGAAGATGCATTCCATAGTATAAGGTAAAGAAGGTGCTCGAAAGTTGTCATGCTAGCCCATGTGGAGGACACCATGGAGAAGAGCGCATGACGCATGAGGTACTACAATCTGGTTTCTTTTGGCCTACTTTATTTAAAGATTATATTGCTTATGTGAAGGGATGTGATAAATGCCAAAGGTTGGGTACTATATCAAGAAGACATGAGATACCACTAAGTAACATTCTTGAGGTGGAAATTTTTGGCATGGGGTATTGACTTCATGGGTCCCTTCCCACCATCTAGTGGAAACCAATATATTTTTGTGGTTGTTGATTATTTGTCCAAATGGGATGAGGCGGTAGCTCTTCCCTCGAATGATTCAAGAGTGGTGATTAAATTCTTCAAGAAACATATTTTCACTCGTTTTAGCACTCCAAGGGCAATCATAAGTGACGGAGGTAAGCATTTCATTAACTATCTAGTGAAAAAACTTCTTGCTAAGTATGATATTCGACATAAGGTTGCTACAAATTACCATCCCCAAACTAGTGGTCAAGTGAAAGTATCGAATAGAGAAGTGAAGCAAATCTTGCAGAAAATGGTGAATGCACAAAGAAAGGATTGGTCTGAGAAGCTGGATAATGCATTGTGGGCGTATAAAACTGCATATAAAACACCTATAGGAACTTCTCCCTATCACATAGTATTCGACAAAGCATGTCATCTTCCGGTGAAATTAGAACACCAAGCATATTGGGCGATAAAGAAGTTAAATATCGACCCCGAGCTGGTTGGTAGGAAGAGGGTAGATCACTTACATGAACTTAAGGAGTTTAGGCTCCATACGTATGAGAATGCCAAGCTCTACAAAGAAAAGACGAAAATGTGGCATGATAAGCACATAGTTCCTCGTACTTTCACTCCGGGAGAAAATGTACTACTTTTTAACTCAAGATTAAGTTTATTTCCCAGAAAACTAAGATATAAATGGGGTTGCCCCTTCGAAGTGGTAAGGATGACACAACATGGTGCCGTCAAATTTAAAGGTGAAAATGGCCCAACGTTCTTGGTAAACGGGCAAAGAGTTAAGCACTACTTTGGTAAAGATTCAGATCGTGATTAGGAGGCTCTTGAACTAAATGATGAATGATCCAAGCTGAGTTGAGTTGCGGCGTTAAACCAGGCGCTCCACGGGAGGCAACCCGTGAAAGATATGTAATAGGTAGTTAGTTTTGTTTGCTTTTGAAATTTTAGCTTAGTTTAAGGTTTATAGAATCTAGTGAAGAGTTTCTTGTTTTTATATTATTATTTTCTTAGGAATTTGGGTAAGTTTGATTTCTTTGTAATAGTTAAAAGCTATAAAGAAAAACACAAAAAGAAGAATCGTGCGACGACCAAAACTAAGGCGTTGGGTGGGAGGCAACCCACCATTATGATGTTACGTTGTTTGGTTGGTGCGCAGGTCATCCGAGTAGAAACCAAAAGCAAAGAGAACCAACCGCATGGAAAAATGAGTCCGAGCACATGTCAGGCGCGCCATGCCACGCCAGAGGCTAAAGTATTGAGGCTTAACTTGGGCGTACTAGCAGCGCTCCGCGCCAGGCCAACGGAAAACGCCGATGGCTGGCGCATCACGCCAAAGGACCAGGTGCAGGGTGGGAGCGTCGTGCTTAGGGCAAAAAATTGCAACCCATTTCGAGTGCACTGGCAGCCCCCCCCGCCAATCGCGCTAGGCTACCCACTTTCAACATTTTGGGAAAAAAATTTTCCTCTCTCGTAGGACCCATCCCCAAAACCCACCTTAAATCTTCCACCTACCCCCAATACACCTCTCTTTTCCTAAATCTTTCTCTTTCTAACCGCCCATCTCCTCCAATTCTCTTTAAATTCCCAAAATTTTCATCTTCTCCATCTACCTTCTTCCCCAATACCTTCAATTCCTCCATTAATCCCTACCAAAACCTTCTTCCCTTTCCTTTCCCTCAACTCCCAACCACTACAAACCACTAAATTTCATAAAAATTTCCAAACCCACAAACCCCACCCACCACACTATCCACCCGACCCCCATATTTTATCCCCCAAATTTTTTTCTTTTCTTATTTTCTTCCGTTGTTGGGTTTGAAAATGGCTCTCAAGGGTAAAAACGGGCACTAAGAGAAGTAGGAAAGGAGCGGCTGCCGAAAGTTCTAGTCGGAAAACCACCAATTTGCCGCCTCAAAATTTAGCAAACAAGCTGTAATGCACTATGGAGAGGATTGGTACGAAAGTCAACAAGAATCCAAGTACCTAGGTGATGAGTACGTTGATGAGGGACAATTGCTAGAAGACTTCTCGCACATTCACGTCCGAGTCCGCGATTTGGGTCTCCATTATATTTTTGTGGACCAAGGTGAGTGAAATTTGAGCTTAGTTCGTGAATTCTATGCGAATTGGAATACCCATCATGTTAGGTGGGACCAAGGTCTAATTAGGGATAGTCGTGTGCGATTTATTGTTGAAGCTTTGAATGTATTTTTGGGGTGCCCCCAATTGTGATAATTCTGACTATCAAGCCATGATTGAAAGGCCCCCCCTATCGTGATATTAGACATACTCTATGTAGGGTGAACTCTGAAGCACAGTGGGATAGAGTTAGAGACACCGATCGTCATTTGACTCTCAATTATGGCCACTTGAATTTGGAGGCTCGTATTTGGTTAAAAATTGTGTGTAGCACCTAACTACCATGCAAACATACGACTGATGTCACTAAGGAGAGAGTTGTGTTAGAATACCGTCTGATGAAGGGGCTGCCAGTTAATGTCGGAGCTATTTTAAGGCAGAACATGCTGAAATTTAGGACAAATAAGAGATATCGCTTTTGTTATGGCAACATCATTACTCGATACCTTCGTGCTTTACAAATTGAGGAGGAAGTTCATGATGTG
>JAJOOR010042142.1:0-11424 GCA_036250505.1 Solanum acaule
CCCCCCCCCCCCCCCCCAATGATAATTTACAAGGATTCTAAGTTCTAAAAATTGAAATACAAATGAGGGGAGTAATTAACTTACCTTTAGCGCGAGAATTCGTGGGAATCTGATAAGAAGTTACCTTAGGTCATCTCTTAGCTCTTAAGAATGAAGTTTTGTAGAAAATAACATTTTTTATTTAAGTCGCGACTGGCCCGCCACAGCGGGCCCCATCCCGTTACACATCCCCGCCCTGGCGGGATTAATCCCACTATAGTGACTTGCAAGGAGACAGAAACTCTGAATTTGAGTTCCAAGCTCCTATTTCACAACATATCTTCAAACCTGGACATTCTAAAACTACTATTTCACGCCAAGATCAGTTTTTGGAGTTCTACTCACTCGAATTTGATTCTGTAAAGCCGTACAGGCTCTTTAACGTCTTGACTATCCACTCACGTAATCAAACTCATAATTAGATCCCCTATCCATTACTAGATTACCCTAGACCTCACCTGACTCAGATTTCATCCAAGTCTGGCCTGGGCTAGAAATTTCCAAGTTACTACTCAGAAGTTTTCTGGCCCAAATTCTTTCCCCATTGGCCTTTCCATAACGGAGAGGACAGGTCGTTACAATAGATACCAATTTACCCATCACTCATCCTCGAGTGATAAACTAGGAGAACTGGCTAAGGCAAGAGTAGAGTAATACCTGAATCATCGAATAACTGGATACTTGTCTCGCATGTCCTTCTCAGTTTCCTAAGTGGGGATCTACCATTACCCCTTCATTTGAAACCAAATGCCCCAAAAAGGCAACTGAAGTCAACCGGAACTCACACTTGGAAAAATTTGCATACAACTTTTGTTTCCCAAGGACACCTAAAACAACACGAAGATGGTCGGCATGTTCTTCCTTACTCTTTGAATAAACCAAAATGGCATCAATAAAGACGATAACAAACGAATCTAGGAATGGTTTGAACACACTATTCATCAAACTCATGAAGGTTGCAGGTGCATTAGTCAACCCAAACGAGATCACTAAAAACTCATAGTTCCCATAGCGGGTCCTGAATGTCATTTTAGGTACATCATCAGGCCTAATCTTTAACTGATGATAACCAAACCTTAGGTCAATTTTAGAGAACACTGATGCACCCTGCAGCTGGTCAAAGAGGACATCTATCCAAGGCAACAAATACTTATTTTGAATGGTGACCCTATCCAACTGTCGATAGTCTATGCACATCCTCACACTACCATCATTCTTCTTAACAAACAAGATAGGAGTACCCCACGGGGAAGCACTAGGACGGATAAAAACTTTATCAAGAAGCTCCTGGATTTGAGCTTTAATCTCTCTCAATTCTGTTGGAGTCATGCGATAAGGAAGAATGGAGATGGGGCGAGTGCCCGATTCCAACTCAATGCAGAAATATATATCCCTATCCGGAGGCACACCAAACAAATCGGTAGGAAACATTTCCTTCAATTTAGACACTACGAGAAAAGACTCAATTGAGGGAGACTCAGCATCAACATCCTGAATATGATCCAAATATCCCAAACACCCCTACCCTACCAGTTTCCTAACTCGAACGAAAGATATGAACTTAGCTAGCTTAGGCTTGTACACTACTTCTCACTCTAACTTTTTCCTACTCGGGATCTCTAGAGTCACAGACTTAGCATTACAATTAAGCATAACATAATAGAGGAACAACCAAGTCATGCCTAAGATTATATCAAAGTCAGTCATATCCAGAATAACCAAATCAACCCAAGTCAGAAAACCCATAAACAGGACAGAACAATCACGATAGACATGGGTGACTATAACAGACTCTCCAACTAGGGTATAAACATGAATGGGGGCATCAAGCACATCACAAACCGCATCAAATCCCAAGGCAAACTAAATTGACACATATGAATTAGTAGAATCTGGATCAAACAAAACAGTAGCCCTCCGGTCACAGACAAAAATAATAATTGTGATCACTGCATCAGACGCCTCAGCCTTGGTCTTGCCCGGAAAGGTATAACACTGAGCCCTATCATCTTTACAGGCAACCTCCTTTCCTGGTTGCACTGCTCCCCTACCTGCATTGCCATTTTCCCGGCCTCACTGATTTCTTCCTCGCCCACCTTGTGGGCATGCTCTGCCATTACTACCGCTGCCCGCTGGTACCACTACTCTGGTCTGCTGCTGCACGGGGTCAGACATGAGCGGATGGGGACAATCTCTCTTTATATGTCCAGGTTCTCCACAATTGTAACACACTTAATAACTTAACCAAGTAAGCATCGTTGTTATTATAGTAATCGTATAATGACCCTCTTTGATATACACTCAATCTAAGAAATCGTAGTAGAAATTCTAAACTTAATTGTCGTAACATGTTATGACAACAATATTAAATGCATTTCCAAAGTAATGGTGTTCATTATCTAGCCATCCCTTACAAAACTTTTTTGAATGTTGTCACCTTGGCAAAGTCTTTTGACTTCACTCTCTTCTACCTCCATCACAAAATCAACCACTTCCTGAAAAGATTTTGCTGAAGCAGCCACCTATAAGCTTGAATCTGTAAATCTGACCTTAATCCTTTCACAAAGCGATGAATTTGCTCTTTTAGACTAAAGCAAAGTGGAGTACCATATTTGGATAAAACACAAATTTTGGTTTTATAGGCTGCAACAAATATATTATGTTTCTCTATATTTAGGAAATCATCTCTCCTCATATCCCTCAAAGTTCAGGGTATATACTTCTCTATAAAGAAAGTTATAAAATGTTTCCCAAGTCATGAGTAGTGCATTTACTAGTCGGAACTCAACATGAGACAACCACCACATTTTGGATCTCCCTGGTATATTATAAATTCAACACCAAATCGCTCTACCGTACCCATCTTATGAAGCAAATCATGACAATCAACAAGGAAATCATAAGCATCTTCAGATTCAGTACCCACGAATAATGGGGATTTCAACTTTAAGAACTTAACAAAAGATCATGTTGGTCACTAGTCTTTACATGCCCACATTGAATCAGGGAAACATGTTTATTTGGAAAGATGCATCCTCTCTTGCTAGTATTGGTGTTACCACTTCTGTTACTCTAGTTCTAACCATAGAGTTAAGGGGGGAAAGATACCAATTTATATCACCTAGATATCAATTGGATTCAAGTAATAGCACAAAATAAACAAAGAAATAAGTTTTCCTAAAGTCCTATAGCCTCTCGAAGAAAAGTACAAACGTCTCCGTACCATTCCGCAAGACTCTACTAGACTTGTTTTGGTACACTGAAAGCAACGAACCTAGGGCTCTGATACCAACTTTGTCACGACCCAGACCGCCGTGAGTGGCACCACTACTACAACATGACTAAGAAACTAAACCATTTAAAGATACGGAAGCAGGTTTGAATTACGAATTCAATAAGGAGTTCCCATAAACTTCGGAAGTCTAACAAACAACTATCACGGAAATTAAACCCCTAGAACTAAAAGTCATTGTACCAAAACTCTACTAATCAACAAGTCTAAGAAAAGGGAGTGCAACCTCGAAAACTAAACATAAACAAGTCTAAACATATAGTCTAAGTCCGAAAAGAATGGACTAAATTAATGATGGATCTATAGCAGCCTGAAAGAACTGGTTCACCTTTGAATGTGGTCTCGGTCAATGATCTCCTAACTGAGGTCTGTCAATAGCCGCCTGAAGATGCCCTGTACGAGCAATTGCAGTACCAGTACAGGAAACCACGGTGTACTGTTAGGATCACGCGGTTACTCTAGTGAGCAAAATATACGTAAGAAATTACAACACGATAAACACACATATACGGAACGCATAATTCAATTATCATTTAGGAGCAACATATAATTTACCAATATCACTGACAGGTAAAACGTAATAATCACGAGTGGTCCAATCATGAAACCCACACCCAAACTATTAATGTGTCGGAACGTGACACTCGATCCAATATACATCTGTTGAAACGTGACACTCGGTCCAATATATGTGTCAGAACGTGACACCTAATCCAATATATGTGTCAGAACGTAACACCCGATCCAATCAGCACAACTGCAGTCACAATCACACTCATAATGAACAATACTCATAGTCATACAATCAAGTAATAGGTTCATGGCATGTAATTTTTCACACATAATCATTTCATTAGATTTAATTCACATTTCCTATTCACATATATGAACGCATACAATGAAGCAATTAATCGGCATATATCATACAACAAAAAATTGAACGATCACCTACCTCAAAACCAAGCCTGAATACTCCTAAGACACTTGAGCCTTCCCCTTCTAGAGTCTTTCAGCTTATTCTTGGTCTAAAACAAGTAATTAATCCAAGGATCAATAAACAAGGCCTAATTTACCCGAATTATATTAAAATATAAACCCAAGGCCAAACCCATGATCCTAATGTACAACTAGGGCTTTTCCCACCATTATCTTCAGGCTGAAACCCTCCCCCAATGATAATTTACAAGGATTCTAAGTTCTAAGAATCGAAATACAGATTAGGGGAGTAATTAATAACTTACCTTTAATTAGCACGAAAATTCCTAGGAATCTGATAAGAAACTTCCCAGGGTCGTCCCTTAGCTCTTAAGAATGAAGTTTTGTAGAAAATAACGTTTTTGGGGTTTTTTCCTGATTTAAGTCGCGACTGGCCTTCCATGGCGGGCCCCATCCCGCTACACCAACCCCGCCCCAGAGTCTTGCACGAAGACTAAAACTCAGAATTTGAGTTCCAAGCTCACATTTCACAACACACCTTCAAACTTGGACGTTCTAAAACTACCATTTCACGCCAAGATCAGTTTCGGGAGTTCTACTCGCCCGAATTTGTTTTCGTAAACTCGTACAGGCTCCTTAACGTCTTGGTTATCCACTCACATGATCAAACTCATACTTTGTCCCCCATCCATTATCGAATTTCCCTAGACCTCACCTGACTCAAATTTCGTCCAAGTCTGGTCTAGGCAAGAAATTTCCAAGTTACTACTCAGAAAACGCCCAAATTCCTTCCCCATTGGCCTTTCCATAACGACGGGGACAGGTCGTTACATTATGTTTGAGGACGGACATGGTTTTTAGTACTGGATAATGTAATGACCTAGAAGGTTATTTTTGAAAATGTTCATAAATTACCATTTTTACCCCCTTTTCGACAGTTGCTTTGAGTCATTTATATTTAGCCGGTGAAGGTTTTTTGAAAACTCTGAGCTACTCGTTTATCTACAGTTAATTAATTAGTGGGTAAATTTTTAATAATTAATTTTAATAAGTGGTTAATGGGCCAAGTCCATAATTTATATAATACCCTATACCACTTTGGCCCATATGTTGAGATAAGTTAAAAAGGTTTAACAATTTTTAAATTATAATTGAGGAGAAACAAAAAAGAAAATCACATCGCTTAACAAAAGCAGGCAATTGAGAGCCGAAACGAAAGTCATCACTTGTCGAAACTTTCAGGTAATTGTTTAAAATTTGATGATTTCTTTTTAAATTATATTTGGTCAACTAGAAATGGTGATAATTTATCATATTGGAGGCAATTAAATACGCCATCTATTGGCAGCAATGGTATGACAACAATGGTAGAATTATCATGTTAGAGTATTAGCCTAAGATAGTTGAGAATTTGGTGTATGCATAGATGTTACATTATTATTATTTTATTTTTACTATCTGTTAGTGGTAACAAATTAGTTTTTAAATTGTTTAAGATCAATTATTCCCAATGGTGGGTATGTACTTTTGGTGGGTTAATGTATACAAGGTCTTGGTGATGTAGTAATTATGGTCTGAGGTGTTTAGAGAGTTATAGAGTGAGGAAGTGGTGATTCTGCAATTTGTAGTTCCTAGTGAATGAACTGATGATTTTACAAATCATATTCTTTAGTAATATTTAATTCTTTTTCGGATCCTCCTTATAATTATCACACTAAAATTCAAGTTTTGATATATTGAGATAAATAATTGAATATTAGATGTATTATAGTATATGAATACAATTATATTTATGATATTTGAAGGAATTAAGACCTAACCCTAGGATTAAAATTTGGAGAATATGAGAGTTGACATGTTAATTGACATCAAGATTAAGAACTTGATTATAGATTTGAGTGAGTTTTTGAGTCTAGACTGGACACATAGTAATGGGTGATGTTAGTTTTGAAATCTTATTGTGATTATTTATTTGAATAGATTGTATTGATTTGGGAGTACAATGAAAGAGGAAGACTCGAGTCCCGAAGTAATTGCTCGATTGTTTGAGGCAAGTGGATTCTCAATCTTTGTTAAGTGTATAGAATCGTATATTTCCTTGTCGTATGTGTTAGGGACTAATGGAACCTGGTGATGTGTTGACTTGTCCATATTGAATAATTTTAATGATGAAAAAACGGTAATAAAAGGCAATGTGATTAATTATTGGTGTGTGATGTGTTGAGAATGGTTTGAAAGGCTTACTGATTAATTATTGTTGATGTTGTATCACGATTGTATTGTTGTAAATTGTGCATTGTTATGAAAATTGACATCTCCTCATTATTTGTGTGAACATGTCATTTGCATTAGTTCTGAGACATGGTTGTGACAAGTGTTCTGTGAATTGAGGAAAATTCAGAAATTAAAGAGGATATACCATTTTGAGGGACGTGATGCTCGTCGTGACAAATATTATGATTCGACATACGTGTCGCACGCTGTAACAGATTCTATTATCACGGGACGTGTCGCACGCTGCGGCGGATTTTATTATCGAATGTCGTCTCACACGCCGCGAGAGATGCATGGATAGATATGTCCCCCATAGGTCCCAAACTGAGAGACAGCGGGTGTGTATCGTTAGGTCAGACATGTATCACTATACTTGACATTGCATTTCATTGCATTGTGCATCTTTATCATTTGTGAACTTACAAGTACTTTTCTATGGAATTTGTGACTGGTGACTTAATCTTGTGTGTTGTTGATCTGTAATTGTTGAAGTGAGGTGGTTGAACTATGTGCTATGTAAATTGTGAACTATTAGGTTGGACTGGTTTTTATGCAGGTTGTAGTTATGGAGATTCGGTTGGGGTGTAAGGAGTACTCGTATTCTATTCCCTTAGCTTGTGTATAGAAATTTACTTGTTGAGTACTGTGTGGTTTGGTACTCACCCCTTGCTTCTACATTTTTGTAGGTTATGAACCCGGATCTTCGTAACACTTTATATTCTCTTCTTTTCTGAGGCTTCCTATGGGAATTTGTGAGGTAGCTATTTGTCATCTCAGCGAACTTTCTTACTCCTATTTATAATCTTGTTCTACTTTAGTGACAACATCATTTGAGACTTGTGTTTTTCTTTCAAATCATTGTAATATATTAGAGGTTTGTGCACGTGACAACTAGGTTTTGGGGATTTAGTTAAGTTGACTTGTTATTTGTATTATTACTTGTTATTAAACTTTCAATTATAGCTTATATCCGCACTTTATCGTATTAGTTGGGTATTAGGCTGACTTGTCTTGATGGGATAAGACGAGTGTCATCACGTCCATTTTTGGGTCGTGACAATTTTGACCAAGATAGAAAAACTAAGTAATTAATTCATGTTCATTGATTAAAAGCTTTCAAGATAACACTAAATAAGGGTACAATGGCAAAAAAAAAGGGGGGGTACAATAGTAAATTTGTCTAGTTTCTTAAGGGGCGTGAAACCTAAAATGGTGACAATTAAATAGGAACTAAGGGAGTATAACTTTGCAAGTAGTGTAATTTATCTCCTAGAAAATATCAAACTTCATTAAGGGTTTGTTTGGAAAGCCACCCTGATTTAATGTAACTGGGTGTAGTTACATTGTCTAGCTTGTTTGGTTGGCCGGGTAATTACTTGGTCAGCATTCAGCAGGTAATTGGGTGTAATTGACAGGGAATAATTATACTCTCCAATTTCCAGGGAGGGGCTATGAATTGCTAGTAATTACATGGTATAATTACAAGCCGATTACTCTTTTATTTCTTCTTTTTATTTCTATTTTTATTTTTTTGTTTTTATTTTATTTTTTATTTTTATATTTCATTTTCTTCTCATTCTCAACCTTTACTTCATGTGATTCCATGCAACTTTTCGTATTATCTTTTTTTATGCCATGCATTTTCTTTACTAGACATAATTTTGATAGTATTCTAATTTTTAAATTAAAGTAAAATTTATTGTTGAGTAAGGCAATAGACTTGCGTTTTCCTTTTCTCTTAAAACATATTTATGTATGTTATGTTGAAATTTGACATAAGACTAATTTGTATTGAATTTAGAACTTATGTTATATTTTCAGTTTCATTTGTTTTAGTAGTATTGACTTTGAGACTTCACTTCACAAGTCATTTATTTTTTAGTTAGACTTGATAGATTATATTTTTGCCAATTATTTTAATAATTTATGACATTTTACTTATACTATTAATTTTTTTTGTCAAACATGCATTTCATGATGTTCATAGAAATCTTATACTTTTAAGTTTTTATGATTAATTCAACTGAATATGCTAATTTGAGAAATATAAAGCAATTATTTTCTCATAATATTAGTTAAGAACATAGCTTATTAATTAATATTTTCAAAAACAATATGTATCTTAAGTATTTAACTTAATATGATTTATAAAGTTTCTTATTCGTCTAATATAAATTTTAAATAATTAACTTTTATTTTTAAAATTTAATATAACTTTATGATTATATTTGTGCAACCAAACAGCACATGTATAATTACCAGAGGCGTATCTAGAGAGGGTGCCGTGGGTTCACGTGAACCCATGCTCCCCTCTCTAGGTCATATATAGTAGTGTTATATTTTTTTAAAAAAATATTTAAATATAAATGTGTGAACCCATGTTCAAAGTATCTTATAATATTATGATGATACGATGATGATTGGGTGCACATCTCTGAGCGAGGATAGAAATTTAAATCTTATATCTATCTTGTCTTTTTGAGTAACACATTTCCAAGTGGTTACCGGTTATACTTTTGACGTTTCAACTAATTTTGCTTTTGTTTTTTTCCTTTAATCTTTCAAAAATTTCAAGTGTGTTACATTGAAAGTTCCTAAAAAATTTAGCACTGTAAATTTTTATATAATTAAATCAAATGTGTATATTAAAATTTAAAACTAGCAGAATTATATATTTTGGACCTATAATTTTTAAAATTTAATGGTTCATATTAAGAACTAAAAGTCAAATCGATTAAATTTATATTTAAGATACATTTTTCGTAATCGTGCACCCATCTAACCGAAATCCTGGATACGCCTCTGATAATTACAATGTAATTGCATTGTGGTAAACAAACAAGTCAGCATAATTACCATGCTATGTAATTACTAGGCTGGTAATTACTACCCTAGTAATTACGCCAATTGTAATTACCAGGTGACTTTCCAAACAGACCCTAAAAGAAAGGGCAAATATATGAAATATTTCAAACATTCATATTGAACTTTGAACAATCAATTATTTTGAACAATAAAAAAGTCCCAAAAATTTAGTTAATATGAAATAGAGGGAAGTATGGCGGAAAATGTTCTCCACCACAAATAATTTTCTAGAAATATTTTTTTGGAAAATAAGTGGGTTTCTTGTTTTTTATTGTTTGATAATTAAGCAAGAAAATATTATTCCATAAGCATTTATAAGTTTTCTAGCAAAACACTATAAAAGCAAAATGGAATGGATAGTGGAGATTCGTGGGTGCGAGAGGTGGGAGAATCAAAGGGTGGGGGGATTGGGCATTTAGGGAGGAAACAATAAATTTGAAATACCACTTATACAACTTGTTTTTCATACTTTCATTAGGAAGGTCATTTTCTTTATTTTTAAGAAACTTATTTTTTCGTTGAGAAAATATTTTGATCAACCAAATATGAAAAAAAAAAAAAAATTTCCTCCTTACTAAACTCAGCCTTCTGAAACCTTTTCCTTAGTTGACTAGATTTTCGAGTAATTAGAAAAAGCAGGAAACATTAATACAATTAAAAAGTACTCCCTTTGTCCTTAATTACTTGTTCACTTTTGAATTGGCACACTTATTAAGAAAGCAATTATTGACATAGTAATTTATCATTTTACCCTTATTAATTATGAAGTGGATGGATTAAAAACCTAAGATTTTTAAGAAGTTCTACCTTTTTTAAAGTAATTAATTGAGGGTACAATAGGTAAAAATATTTTGTCCTAAAAAAGAAAAAGTGGACAAGTAATTAGGTACAGACAGAGTACTAGAAGAAAAAACATAGTTGAAGAAGATTAGCAACCAAACGTCATTGCGTTGCATACCTTTTTCGAGGGGTCATTGTGGAATCATTATTTTAGGTATTTCAGTGAAGGTGGCAGGCACTAAACAATAATCATTCCCTTAAACACCACTTAATTTTTCTTTATTCCTTTGACTTGTAAACGTGAACTTCACTCATCAATGCTAGGTATTTGAATCAAACATTATATTATTATTCGTGATGATGACCAACTATCACTCCATCCATGACAAGCCAATCAATCAAACACTTCACATTATTCACTTATACATCCTCAAAAACGATATGATTCTTTCATTTATTTTGCCTTGTAAAATTCACCAATATGATACTTTACTCAAAATTTATGATGATTTCATGTATGATAAAGCCGGACTAGTGTCGATTGGGCAGACAAACGTTGAATCTATTCATATGTGAAACACCCTGCTTCAACATTTCAAAACAAGTTGATATCACTTGGACAATAAGTTACTGGACAAAACTAAATGGTAGATATGCCTAGTATTTAAAATATAACTGCAAATCCAAATTTTAGAGATGATATTATATCAAACTTGTGAATAGTCATCATGAACCTCCCCCAAAGTCATTTCCCTCTTTTTCCCTGCAAAGAGCAGCAGTATAGTGAACACTACACTCTATGTTTGATAATGTGGTCATTTCATCCTTTCTGCCACTACAAACCAATACGTTATCTTCACGTAGTTGTAACGACGCAAATGATAACTAGAATAAAAGAGAAAAAAACAAGTCAAACAAAAGAAGTAAAGAAATGGGTGCTTCTTGCTTAACAAAAAGAAGGAAAAAAATTAACCTTTAATTTACAAGTGGATGATGCAACAGAAGTGCATCGTGGCAGTTGCTTTCCAATTATACAGAGCGTAGCATACCACATAATCAGAAGAATGGAGGCAAATAAACACTCTACAGGTAAGAATCTAAGAAGCTCGGTAGAGGGAGCATCTCCATACCTAACCAACTTTTAACTTAGATTTTCTTGAACTTCCCGTCCTTTCTATTTACAATATTGAGTAAGCTCGGATCACCTCAACAATTGGTGCCCTGCACAATGGACACTT